>MU733015.1:0-25393 GCA_026770625.1 Nicotiana glauca | reverse complement strand
TGAGAAGGTCCTAAGTGCCAGTGATGCTGGTCGAATAGGCCGTCTGGTTCTGCCCAAAGCATGTGCTGAGGTAAGAGCTTACTTCTTCAGATTTTTTGTAATTTGTGAAGTTTGGACAATATGATATCTTGCCTGGTATCTTTTATGGTCTCAAATAGTTAGCTTGGGATGCACCTTTTTTGCGTCATCAATGCCAATTCCTATGCAGGCGTACTTTCCTCCAATTAACCAATCTGAGGGTCTACCTATAAGGATTCAAGATATAAAGGGTAAAGAGTGGACATTTCAATTCAGATTTTGGCCCAATAACAACAGCCGGATGTATGTTTTGGAGGGTGTTACCCCTTGTATACAGAATATGCAATTGCAAGCTGGTGATACTGGTAACTCTTCATTCTTTCTTCTTATGAAAAAAATAAAGAAGAAATCTCTTCATATGACCAACCCCTGTTTGTATTAATTAGAAAACATTCTCTTGCATGTTTCCATCTGTTATTTCTTTTAAATTCGATGGAATCGTAACTCCCCCCCACCCCCCCCCACCCCCCCAAGAAAAAGAAGAAAAGGCAAGAAGAGGTCAGGTACATTTATCAGAGAATTTTTTTTCCATCTCTTGCAGATGGCTAGTTATCTGGATGCTTTCTTTCCTTTATTTCGCTCATGAAGGGATCTGTATTCGATAGTGATAGTGATTTTCAGAATACTACTGATATGGTCTATTATTGTAGTGATATTCAGTCGAATAGATCCGGGAGGGAAGCTTGTTATGGGATTTCGAAAGGCAACGAACAATGCTGACATGCAGGTTACCTACAAAGATATTGGTTGCTATAGTCAGCTTCCTTTTCAAGTTATTATAGTGATTTTATTTCCCTTTTTTTATATGCAAAAAACAGGATCCTCAACCGTCTATCCTTCCCAATGGCAGTGGCTTTGCAGAAACTTCATTCACTGGCATGACTGAAAATCTTCCGGTGAGTGTTTACTTTAAGCCATCTTGGTCTTTTTGCTAAGCAAGCATTTGAATTTGCTCTTTCCCTTGATATAAATTCTTTTTCTCATCGAAGCATGAAAAGAATGGAGGCAGGACAAGTGATGATTCTGTGAACCGGCAAGTGCCGATTTCAGAAAAGAAAAAGGCAAAAAACATAGGGTCCAAAAATAAGAGGCTTCTTATGCATGCTGATGATGCTATGGAACTTAGAATCACTTGGGAAGAAGCACAAGAATTGCTACGGCCGCCTCCGACTTCCAAGCCTACCGTTGTTGTGATTGAGGACTATGAATTTGAGGAATATGAAGTATGTGCAACCCAAATGTAGAAAGTGTTAAATTTTTTTTCCCTTTCTTTTAATTTTATGTCATTGTCCCTTTTTCATGGTCAATGATAGACAGTAGTAAGCAGAATGTCTAATGTTCTTTTTTTTCTTTTTCTTTCTATAGGAACCACCAGTCTTTGGAAAGAGAACGATATTTACTGCCCGATCTTCTGGGTAAGGGAAAAACTGACTACACCGAGTGAAAGTTATCTGTAGTACTCTATCATGTAAATGGATCAACTTGTGCAGACTTGAGAAATTTGATATCTTGTAGCTCAGCATATTCAGAGAACTTCGTTCAATGTGCAAACTGTCACATGATACCTTTGAACTACTTATGCCATTTCACTTTTTGGTTCTGTGCTAGATTTTTTTTTTCAATGAGCTAAGCTGATCGCTAATTTCTGTTGTACCATTGTGCAGGGATCAGGAACAATGGGCTCAATGTGACAGCTGCTCTAAATGGCGTAGATTGCCGGTGCATGTTCTCCTTCCTGCAAAGTGGACTTGTTCGGACAATATTTGGGACTCAAGACGGTCTGTATCTGGCTCCATCCATCTCCCATTTTGGCTTTAAATTTGAGACTAGGTTATTATATCATTTCTATTTCCCAAGATATCACATTCCTAAGAGAAAAATCATGCCCATATGGTGGTTCCTCAGTAGGTAAACCATAAACCAAGGTGTAGTTCCGCTCAACCAATTTAGTGACTTCTTACTATGATATTGGTAGTCTGTGCAAACTGAGATGTTGGTGTTAAATGAATTTGGCATGTTTTTCAGATGCAACTGCCTTTTTTTTTCTTGGGGTGAGGGGTGAAGGGTGGGGGTATTAGCCTAAGCAAATTTTGTTATTCATTTAATAACTTTTAGCTGTCTATACTCGTCCGTGTTTGATAATTGATCTAGTTCTGCTATACCTTTGTCCAGGGATTAGATAGATACTCTCTGAAGAATGACATTTTCTGACCCTTTACTTCCAACTACTATTTCGCAGATGCTCTTGTGCTGCTCCTGATGAGATTAATCCGAGGGAACTGGAAGCTCTCTTTAGAGTTGGCAAGGGTATTGAATATTTTTCCTCATTGCTTAGCATAAATCTTCAATTCCTATATATTTTTTTCATTTTGATTCTTTGCTAATGGCATGGAATGTTCACAAGCATATGATCATGAAGTAGTAAGGAAATTTATGTACATGGACAAGAATGACAATGGGTGATTTGAGTGGGTTTAATTTCTTGTAGAATTAGGATTTGGTTGTGCTGTTAGTAACAGTTTCTTAGAGGTCATGGTTGCTAAAAAGTCAGTTCTCACTAGGAAAAGTTTTTCTATGACCAAGCTTCAACATGAACCATCAGTTCCTCAACGGATAGTCGTATTTTGCAAATGCAAGTGATGGAAAGAAAGTTTAGGGAATTTTGTGTTAAACAGGCTTTTCTCCTGAATCTGGGAATTCTAATTCTCATTTATATCTTAGTGTTCTTTATTTGGTCGAAGCATTACAATTTAGAGAAGATCCACTTAACTTGGGTGGGAGGGAGAGAGAGGCTTCTTTTTGGTTTGAACGTGTCTGTAAATATTTCACAAATAGTAGATGCATTATGTTTCTTGTATGTAACCCTATACAATTGAAAGATATGAATTGTGAAATAAGATCGAGGCTAAATTTTATACGTTGACTATTGGGCCGGGCCGGGTAACTTTTTGGATCGTATAAAATTTATAGCTAGAAACAACATCGACCTATTTACTGACGAAGTCTCTTTTTTATGCTTAACTATCAAATAAATGAAATGCGTATATGTTTCTCATGGTACTCTTGCAGCAGTTGTTTTCCGGATTGGTTGTCTTGGTTATCACCTATGTTTATATAATTTCGTTACTCACTATTAATGTATCCTCATTCCAGATCTTAAGAGGCGAAAACTTGTAGAAAACAATGAAGATTGTGAGCCTTCTGGTCTAGATGCCTTGGCAACACTTGCTGTGTTAGGAGATAATATTGGTGATTTGGGAGAGCCTTCAGTTGGAGCTACTACTAAACATCCTCGGCATCGCCCTGGTTGCAGTTGCATTGTTTGCATTCAGCCTCCTAGCGGAAAGGGCAAGCACCAGCCCACGTGTAAGTGTAATGTCTGCTTGACTGTGAAACGTCGGTTTAAGACACTCATGCTACGTAAGAAGAAGAAACAATCAGAACGAGAAGCGGAGCTTGCACAGGCGAAGGATCAGGTTCCTCCTAAAGATGGGTCGGAAACAGACGGGGCAAGTGGAACTGATCAGTTGCTTCATATGAATCAATCCGAGAATGAACACATGAATCTTTCAGAGAATGAAAGGGATACAAACGGGGATCAGACGGAGGAGTTTGGAGCTGGAAAAGGACAGTTGGACCTGAACTCCCATCCTAATCGCGACGATGACATGCTAGTAGAGGCCACCGCTGGAATGACCATGACGTCCCTTGTTACTGCTACCGATCTTCCACTGGAGTATCTAACACAGAACGGGCTTGAGAGCTTGGGAGACTCTTTGCTCTCACAAGCTGCCGGTGAGAGCGAACGAAACCATCCTGATAATGGATTCATGAAAACTGCAGATGCTGAACAAGAGAATAAAGGTGATGAAGGGTAAATTCCCTAGATATTTTATTTCTTTTGTTTATTCAATTGTTTGAGCTTTTGTTAAGTTATATACATAGAGTGTTATTTCACAACACCATAGTTGCTCTATACATACTCAAGAGTTGAAGGAGTCTATTTTGTCTTCCCTTCCTTCACTTTTTGTGGGTTCTCATATGTACCTTCTAATGGAAAAGTTGTTTTTGTTAATCTCCACTCTACTACAACAACCCGGTAAAATCTTACAAGTGGGGTCTGGGAAGGGTAGTGTGTACGCAGACCTTACCCCTATACCAACCCCGGAGGAGTAGAGGCTATTTTCGATAGATCCTTGGCTCGAGAAGACGAAAAGAGAATTGCTACTCTCTACTCTATGGTTATGAAATGATGGATTTATGTTAAAATGCCAGTTTGTTTTATTGAAGATATAGAATAGATATATAGATTGTTTAGTTGTCTTGGTTCTATGGGTTACTATAACAGGTTGAAAGGACAATTATTCTATCTTAAAAAACAAATATTGATGTTTTAAAACTGTTTCCTCCTATAAAAAGATGAACACATTTGGTCCAGAGTTGGAATTTAGATCGAAGTTTTTCAGTGAAATAAAATAAAAGCAGTGGCTACACATTTTATTTACTACACTAAGAAAAGAATTAATTTCAAACTTAATGCATAAAGCAGATATGGGGCCACAGTCAAATTAAAAAAGGAATTTTAACGTTCTTATGCCACATAGGAAACCTTATTACCCTTAATGTTTAAGGTTTGATTTAATTACATTTAGTATATCAAATTTCCAATCTTATACCATACTTAAATAAGAGTTTAAATAATGAGTAGTTTTTACTCATTAATTATGGGTGTCCATATGTCTCACGTTTCTCTATCCCCCTAATTCCTAAGACCTGCGCCGTTTTTTCCCTCCCCTTTCTTCCTCTTTACAGAGATGGAAATTGCAATTTTGTTACGAAATAGTAGGGCCCGCGCTTTCCTATTTGTTTTCATATTCAAAATCATATTTTTATGTTTTTACGACATAGAGCTACTGCCTTTTTGGTGTGTAAGCAAAAGTAATTTAGGGCTCTCAAATTTTCTATTGGAGAAGAGAAGCATAAACCCAGCCTTAGGCGTGTCAAATGTTGATGTCCATCTCAAAACTCTATACAATATTTACCTTCAAATCACCCCTGAAACCAATCAATCCCCTACCCCTTCTTCTGACTTTGATTCAAAGATTCAACTTTTAAAGACTAAGCTTCGCCCTAAAACCTTAAATTGATTTGTAGTTTTTTTTTTGTAGAAATTTTATAGGTGAAGAGAAAATTTTGTAGTCAACATTATTTTTCAAAATAAATTGTAGTTTAATTGTAGTATAACTATAGTAATTTTGTTGATACTCTTAAAAATAATACAGTTTTATACAATACTTAAACTGATTTGTAGTTTATTTGTAGTTTTTTTGAAGAAATTTTGTAGATGAAGAGAAAATTTTGTAGTCAATATTTTTTTTCCAACAAGGTTGTAGTTTAATTGTAGTATAAATGTAGTAATTTTGTAGATACCCTTAAAAACAGTACGACTTTATACAATACTAAAAATGATTTGTAGTTTATTTGTAGATGAAGAGAAAATTTTGTAGTCAACATTTTTTTCCAACATAGATCGTAGTTTAATTGTAGTAATTTTATAGACACCCTTAAAAACAATACTGCTTTATACATACTTAAACTGATTTGTAGTTTATTTGTAGATAAATGTAGGAATTTTGTAGATATTAACATAAAATTAGACTTTCATAGAATTTGTAACATAAAAATTTTAATCAGCTTCCCCTAATTCCTAAGACCAGCGCCGTTTTCTCCCTCCCCTTTCTCCCTCTTCTCCATTCCTTCTTCTTCTAAAAAAATACAGAGATGAAACCCATTTTTTATAATCAGATTTTCCTATTCAATTGTAGCATAATTGAGATTTTGGACATGATTGAGTGTTATTGCGGAGGTATTGTTCTATATTTTATTATTTTTTGATTTGTGGATTGAGAAAAAAAAGATGAAGAATAGAGTATCGGCAGTATTGACTTCTACAATTTGACTTGATTTTGTTGAATAACTGGTCACCTTTTTGATGTCTGGATTGAGGAAGAAACTCGACGAACTGATTTCTACAATTTAATTTCAGTTTGTTGAAGCTTTTTATCTTTTCTTTTTTAAATACGAAAAAAATTCGGGAGAGATCAGATAAAGGATTTGTATTCAAATTTGAACTGAAGGTCGCTAAATAAATTAGGATATTCTTTTCCTGATTTTTAGCGCGCCATATTAGGAAGATGCAACTACTATTAATTACTACTAATTAATGAATGGTATAAAATTTGTAGAAAAATAGTGCACAGGTCGGGTAATTTATAAAATATGCACATATTTGGTAATAAAGTTTCATATATATGATATAGGAAAGAAAAAACCCCATTAAAAATAGCTAGATTTACAAGTGTTCGTTCAAAAATAGTTAAATTTTAAAAGTAATCGAAATTTAGCCACTCATGTAAAAATAAATCTAAACGAAAATACTGTTCAAAATTCGAAAAAATACTCCAGCATAATATACTGGAGTTCCAGTCTAATATATCATTCCAGCATAATATACTAGAGTTTGGAGCACTAGTGCCCCAATCTCCAGAATATTATACTGGAACCACCAAAGTATACCGATCCAGCATAATATGCTGGAAGTTCATACACAGGTGCACCGAACTCCAGTATATTATGCTGGAACGGTCTATGTTGCAGCAAAATAATGACTATTTTTTATTCACTTAGTAAACCTTGGCTATTTTTGAATGACCAGTCCGAAAACTAACTAGAACCGTGCTATTTTTACGCACTAATATGTACCTTCTCAACAATATACAATAAGTGGGCATTTGGACATAAGAATTGTAAAATTTTGAGCGAAATAGATATTTGAAAATTAGAGTTGGGCATGAATATAATTTTGGGTTGTCTTTATATTTTTGTCAGTGGTATGTGTAAAAATTTTGAAAAATAGTTTTTTGAATTTTTCAAAAAAATTTAAAATTAAGGTTCAAGTGAAAATTGAAAATTATATGGCCAGACACTGATTTCAAAAAGTAAAATGAAAAATTCTCATGGCCAAATGGGGCGAGACGTTTTACCTCTGACGAGGCGAGGCGTAAGTCCTGAGACATGGGACGTAAGTCCCACGAATCTTTAAATTTTACTCATTTCAAGAATTTTAATATAGTATAAAATAAAAAATAATGATAAAAGTACATTAAAGTCATAAAATTATAACAAATAATCTATTTAAAATATTTGTAAAATATAATTCATTACTGAATAATACGAAGTATGGCATATATCATAGTATGCAAATTAGCTGCAACGTCGTTACAACTCAAACATCAAAAGTAATGTATTCGATATGGGGATGGTCCTAATAGTGTACCCGGGCGACAGGGGATGCGCCTCAGGCCAACGGCTGCATTGAAGCACACAGGCTGTGGGACTCATTGATTTTTTATTTATTTGTATTTTGTATAAATACTACATTATGTAAATAATGGTAAGAATTTTATTTTAACATAATTTGAACTACAATTTTATTTTAACAGTACAACACAAACACAAACATAGCAAACGTAAAATAACATAAATTCAGTACAACTAATAAAAACACATGATAAGGGAAACATAAAGATACACTACTACGCTCAACACGTACATGTCATTGTTTAGTTATGACCGCCTAGTATTCTCTGCTCCAACCACTTGAGTTGGTCTTCCACCTTTTATTTTTCTTCTCCCGCCTCCTTGAGTTTCGCCTTCAACTCCGCAACTTCTCGTTGGTATTGTCGTTCATATTCCAACTGCTTCAAACACAAATTATGAAGAGAATTCAACTGGCCTTTGTAGTATTCCTGTTGACAGGGTTCATCAATCCATACCTCAAAATTACATGTAGATTTGTCGGGTTGCCTATAAAACTTGTTCATACATGCCCAGTAGCGGCGTCTAGCTTCTTCCCAACAATCGTGCATCATGCATCTTTTGCCGCACTCTCACCTTGGGACATAAAGGGGCTGTTGAGACATTTGTTAAAGCGTAAAGAGAAACCTTGGTTTTATGAAAATATTTGCTATTGTTATTGTTAAGAGCATAAAATAACTAGAATGCGCCTGTTATTTATAGGAAAGATTTCACATAAAACATAGTATTATACCGCGCTATACATATTAAATTTTTCTGAAACGAAACTTGCTCAGTCGGTTCAGCTTTTTTCAGACCAACAAGACAACACACCAAATGTAGTATTATACCGCGATACATATAAAATTTTTCTGAAACGAAACAGTTTTTGCGCAGTTGGCTCAGCTTTTTTCAGACCGATAAGACAACACACAAAATGTAGTATTGTTCTGCGTTATACATATTCAATTTTTATTGAAACAAAACAACTTTTGTGCAATCGGTTCAGCTTTTCAGACCAAAAAGACAACATACAAAATGTAGTATTGTATCGCGCTATACATATTCAATTTATTTGAAACGAAACAACAATGTCTTGATTTTTCCTTTATTATCTTTTATTTTCATGTATGTTGCTTTAGTTAACGTCTTCTATGCATTTATCTCTTCGAATATTATATTATAAAATTTCAATCTTCAGATTGGTCTTCTTTACTAAATCCATTGTAAGCAACAATTTAACATGATACTGTGGAGGTGAACTATACCTCACAGAGTTATTTTCTATTACAATCTCTCCCCCTCTACCTCCCTCCCCCCTCCAATATAATAAAACCCTTATGTTTGGCTCTTCAAACATTAAAAAAATGCTTGATAACAAAAAGAGAAGTATGAACGGAAGTTTGAAGAAATTTTTTGAATGGATTTTCATAAAATCCTAACGCCTTTAAATAAGGCAAGTCCTAACTTGGGGTACATAATTTTTTTTATGTAAAATGCAGTATAATACCACGCTTTATGTATTTGAATTATTGTTATGTCAGTTATCCGCAGATCACTTATTAGTGGGCCCAAAAATAAAGTAAAATGCAGTATAATATTGTGCTTTAGTAAATGCAGTATTATACTGCATTTTACATAAAAAAAAGTAAATTATTTAGTAAAATGCAGTATTATAGTGCACTTTACTTTATTAGCTAAAATTTCGTTAACGTAAAGCATGGTATAATACTGCATTTTAGGTACAAATATAACTTTTTGTATAGCTGTAGAAACGTAAATAGAGTCCAAAAACTTGCCATTTTGGTTTCGGACTCCACACATAAGCCCAGGGACGTTTTACAACTGCTCTACTCCAGGGCAAGCACATGGCGAGTCTTAATTCTGCCTTTTAAAACAGAGTTTTTGGGTACCAATTGCAACACATTAATTCAATATCTATATTTGGTCCATTTTGCACACCTAAAACAATCTAAACTTCGTACGTTGGTTAAGATTTGACCGAAGGTTTAGGACCCGTTTGGCCATAAATTTTGCCAAGATAAATTTAGATTTTATTTGGCAAATACATATTTGGTCATAAATTTTGCCTATATTTCGGCAAAACCTCAAGTCACAAACTGGTTTTGGGCAAAAATATTTGCAAACACTAATAATATATATGTTATTCCAAAATAATTTTGAAAAATATGTGTTTGAAAATGTATGTCCAAACACATTTTTATCTTTAAATCAAACTTCACCCAAATTAAATTTGGAAATCTAGGCCAAACGCTAACTTAATGTTTCCGGTTCAAAAATTAATATCTATCGGTTAGGAACCAATCCAAATCGACCAAATCTATCACTAGAAGGGATGAGGGGTGGGGGTGGGGGTTTCAATAGGCATAAAAACCTACCATTAAATGGGGTTTAATTCTCAACTTCTACCAATAAAATTGCACGTGGCCTCACCAAAAGCTAGTCCCACAACAAAAATGATGTTGAAAAAACAGTATGTATGCACTTAATTATTTACATGAACCTTAGCAATTAGCATGTCAAATCAGTCTAAATAATCCTACTATACGAAAATGTTAAGTCAATTTATGTTTAATATACAATTTAACACTCATGAAGAAGCATATTTCCAAGAGTCTATTACTTAGATGATCATTCAACTTTTCGAAATTATCTACCAAAGTCATCTTACTTTCGTTTGTAACAACAAAGTCATTTAATTATGCCAATAGCACTCAGAAGATCACTCAATCAAATTTATCAAACTTTTGATTGCCTATTTTACCCTCTAAATTATTAGTAACTTTTATCTTCTATTTTTGTCTCTTTTAATCAACATTTTGGACTTACCTATAGAACAAAAATATTTTATTTAAAAATAAAAATGAAATATTTTTCTAGCATATATACTGTCAAAAAATAATATAATTGAGCATAATATTCAAGAATATATAATGTATATCATAAAATATTTTTATTTTAAATAATTATTTTTTATAGTACGTGCATGGATATATTTTAAAAGTTTTATTTTCTTTCATTCTAAATTATGTAAATAATTTTTTGAGTTTTTTTATTAATGTAAAAATTATTATTACAAATAAATTGTTCTAATTAACCTTCTACTATGCTCAATATTTATTCCAACATTGTATATGCTTCAATCCTATTTTAGTTTTTTAAATTTATATATATAATTTATTTATTCTAAGGTAAGTCCATAATATAAATTATAAAGAGAAAAATTATTATATTAAAAAGCTAAAAAAAGAAAAGAAAATAAAAGTTGATCATTTAGAGCGTAAAATAGGTATTTGACGATTAAAATTTTGAAAAATCTAGTTGAATGACCTTCTGTGTGATATTGGCGTAATTAAATGACTTTATTGTTATAAACGAAAGAATGATGACTTTAATAAATAATTTTGGATAACTAAGTGACCATATGAGTAATGCACTATGTTTTCCAAATACGTGGTAGTGTTGAGCCTATCACAAGTACCGACAGAGCTAGGATTTTGTGACGGCCAGATCCCATTTTCTCATGGATTACCGCTATGTTTTCCCCATTTCCTGTTTCTTTATGCTTCATTATCAGTTTCTTATGTGAGCGAGTTCATTTGGGTCGATTTTAGAAGAAAATGCGACACTTAGTCTCTTTAAGGAAGGCTTATTTTGGAAAAGTCAACCGGATATTGACTATTGTGTTAGAGGGCTCGGATACGAATTTCGATGATTCAGTTAGCTTCGGGGGATAATTTGTGACTTAGGAGTGTGATCGAAAGTTATTTTAGAGGTCTGGTGTAGAATTAGGCTCGAGTTGGCAAAGTTAGTATTTTGGCAAATTTCGGTTGATATGTGAGATTTTGATCCGAGGGTCGGAATAAAATTCCGAGAATTGCAGTAGATTCGTTAGGATTTGGGATGTGTGTGCAAAATTTCAGATGATTCGGAGGTGTTTTGGTTAGGTTTTTGATCAAATGCGTGTTTCGAAAGTTTTAGAAGAACTTGAGCTTGAATACAACAACAACAACATCCCAGTATAATCCCACAAGTGGGGTCTGAGGAGAGTAATATGTACGCATACCTTACCTCTACCCCGAAAGGCAGAGAGGCTTTTCCCAGGAGACCCTCAGCTCAAGAAAGCAATAATAGACGATATATTAGTACAATCAATAGACTCATAGTAAAATAACATAAAATACGTACCACTAAAAAATACAAAATAACAGCAGTATGAGAAATATAGGAAATACGGAAAAGATGGAAGGTATACTAATACTCAACAGATCCAATAGATAAAGCTCTGCATCAGTAGCTGATCAGTAACATCCTAAGACTAACTCCTAACTGGCTAGTCTCACTCTAGTGCGCTGTAGAAATATTCACAACTTCCCCTAACCTACAACCTTAATGCTCGACCTCCACAATTCCCTGTCAAGGGCCATGTCCTTAGTAATCCTAAGTTGTGTCATGTCTTTCCTGATCACCTCTCCTCAATACTTCTTAGGTCTCCCTCTACCTCTCCTCGTGCCCACCACAGCCAGTCGCTCACACCTCCTCACTGGTGCATCAGTGATCCTCCTCTGAATGTGCCCGAACCATCTGAATCTTGCTTCCCGCATCTTGTCCTCTATGGGGTCCACACCTACCTTCTCGCAAATATTTTCATTCCTAATCTTATCCATCCTTGTATGCACGCATATCCACCTCAACATCCTCATCTCTACTACTTTTATCTTCTGGATGTGTGAGTTCTTAATCGGCCAACACTCGGTCCCATACAACATAGCAGGCCTAACCACTGCTCTATAAAACTTACCTTTTAGTAACGGTGGCACTTTTTTGTCACACAAAACTCCCGTCGCTAACCTCCACTTCATCCACCCCACCTCTATATGGTGTGTGACATCCTCGTCGATCTCCCCAATCCCCTGAATAACTGACCCAATGTACTTGAAACTACCCCTCGTAGGGATGACTTGAGAGTCAAGCCTCACTTTCACTCCTGCTTCTGTCGACTCGGCCCTAAATTTACACTCGAGGTATTCCGTCTTCGTCCTGCTCAACCTGAAACCTTTAGACTCATGGTCATGTCTCCAAACCTCTAGCCTTTCATTGACGCCGCATCGTGTCTCGTCGATTAGGACTATGTCATCAGCAAATAGCATGCACCATGGCACCTCCCTTTGAATATGATGCGTTATGGCATCCATCACCATGGCAAATAGGAAAAGGCTTAACACAGACCCTTGGTGCAACCCCGTAACAACCGAAAAATGGTCAGAGTCTCCCCCTACTGTCCTAACCCGAGTCTTAGCTCCATCATACATGTCTTTAATCACCCTAATGTAAGCAATCAGGACTCATTTAACCTCTAAGCATCTCCATAAGACCTCCCTCGGAACCCTGTCGTATGCTTTTTCTAGATCGATAAACACCATGTGGAGATCCTTCTTCTTATCCCTGTATTGTTCCACCATCATACTAATAAGGTGGATAGTTTTCATGGTATATCTACCCGGCATGAACCCGAACTGGTTATCTGAAATAGACACCATCCTTTGCACTCTCATTTTTACCACTCTCTCCCAAACTTTCATGGTATGACTCAATAATTTGATACCTCTATAGTTGTTACAGTTCCGGACATCACCTTGGTTCTTATACAGCGGGACCATTGTACTTCACCTCCACTCTTCATGCATCCAATTAGTCTTGAATATAACATTAAACAACCCAGTGAGCCATTCCAAGCATGCTTTACCCAAACACTTCCAAAGTTAAACCGGAATTTCATCTGGACCAGTAGCTCTGCCTCTTCTCATCCTATGCATTGCCTCCATGACTTCATCCACCTCAATGTCCCGGCAATAACTTAATTCATGAGGGCTGTCGGCATTCCTCAATTCACTAAATTTGGTGTCTTGATGTTAGTTTTAGTGTTTTGAGAGTGAAACTAAGTTTGAATGATCATATATGACGTGTTAGTATGTTCGTATGCAGTCCCGAGGAGCTTGGGTGAGTTTCGGATAGGTTTGGATTGCGTTGTGCTTGTTTTTCTTATGCTTCGACGTCGTTTCTTCAAGCATAAATGATATCATATTGAACAAATGAGCTTCGATTACTGTTTTGAATGAAGCACTAGATCTGTATCGTAATTATAGACTCGTAGTAAAAAGAATCATCGAATTTGGACATCGTATGAGGAATTTATGGCCCTTTTACCAAGGTTGTCCAAATTTTCAGGTTAATAACGAAATTGCCCCTGATGACGAATTAAAAACCTGCACTATTTGCAAATCTTAAAACCTACATATCTCCTTCATTATAAGGTCAAATTGAGTGATTCAAAAGCCTAAATACATTAGAATTTCACAAAGAATCTATTGGGAGCAGTAAAACGCATGAAAAGTATACATATAATGAGCAGGTCGAGTTTTCTTCCAATTTTTGAAAGGGAAGAAGCTTCTGAGGTGATTGTTAAGAGAAAAAATCAGTGGGTATCACAGAGGTAAGTGATTTGATTATTAAAATTTATTTATGGGTAATTATAGATCATAATCCCAGCCTTTAATTCATAAAAATAGTAGAAAAATAGGATTTCGGGGCCTGAGATTATGAGACCTTTAGGAGTCGATTTGAGAGGTCAAACGGACTCTGATTTTGGTATTTTTTATATGTACGAAATCGGGAGAAGATGAAGAACACTTTTCTGTAAAAAAAATTGAGTTTCGAGAAGTGGGCCCGGGGCTCGGGTTTTGTTAATTTCGGGATTATTGATGTTTTTCGATTATTTTGGATTGGGTATTGATCCTATAGCATAATGTGACGTATTCATTGTGGTTTTGGTTAGATTCGACGTGCGAGGAGGTTGATTTGAGAGGAAAAGGCATCGCGAGCTAGAGATTTCGCCGGTTCGAGGTGAGTAATGATTGTAAATGATATCCTGAGGGTTTGAAATCCCGGATTGCACACCATAGTGCTATATTGAGGTTCCTTACATGTCGGATAGTGAGCGTAGGGTAGAGCACCGTTGAGGGATTGTGACTTGGTCCATCCCGATTGATGATTTTACCACGTATTTGACTGAAACTTATTTGTTATTATCATGATTTGGACTTATTGCCATATTTTGGCTTCATGCCGACTAGTTGAATCCTTCGTGAACTTTTATCACTGTTTCCTCACTATTTTTATATATTACTTGAACTCAGTCATGTTGATTATACTGTTTTACAAACTCAGCCGCTTTAATTGAATTTTTTAACTTAAATGATATTTTCACTGTTGTTTGGGCTGAGCACTACTATTTTATTGATGCCCGAGGGGCTTATGATATTTTCTGGACTGAGTGAGGCCGAGGGCCAAATGTGAGGATATGCTGATGATATGAGGCAGAGGGCCTGAGATACATTTATATGCCACAAGGTGTCTTGAGTGAAGTGAGGAGGCTTTCAGGCCTAGTGAGTGGTGTGAGGAGGCTTTCAGGACTTATGAGTGACGTGAGAAGGCTTTCAGGCCTTATTTTATATGCCATGAGGTGACTTGATATTGCGCTTGGGCCGTAAGGGGCCCCTCCCGGAGTCTGCATACCCCCAGTGAGCATCGTCGACGATATATGGATCGGACTGCACGCTGCAGCGAGATGTGGATCGGGCTGCACGCCGCAACGATTACTATATGATACTGTTATGAGAGTGATTTGAGGGAGAGAGCTCAAGGGGCTGAGAGTGTTATGAAAGTGAACCTGAGGGGATGGTAGTGTTTTGAGATATTGCCCGAGGGACGAACTTCTATGTGCTCATCTTGCATATTTACTTGACTTTTTATCTATTATATTGTGGTATTTGTGCCCAAGGGGTGAATTTTCTGCGCTTATCGGCACTAACTATTTTGAAATCACTTCGTAACTGTTGGAAAAATCATTTTCAAAAGATATTTAAACTGAGCCAAGAGATTTTCCAAAGATTTCACAGCATCTCTATTTTTCTCGAAGGATTGTACCCTGCTTCTATACAATATGATGGTTTGCTTTACGTGATTTCTTACTGCTCAGTTGTTATTTACTTTTATTACTCACTGAGTTGGAATACTCACTTTACTCCATGCACCTCGTGTGCAGATGCAGGTATCTATTCACCCTGTAATGGGTTTAGGCCGATCAGAGGCAGAGTTATATGAGTTAAGGAGGTGACAGTCAGCGTTCACAGCATCATGTTTCTCTCTTTGTTCATTATTTTGGTTTTGTATATTTTAGACCTTGTAATGGATTTGCATTCTAATAGATGCTTGTGACTTGTGACACCCCGGTTTGCGTTGTGTTGGGTTGTATTTTCGCTAATTAATGCTATTAAGTTATATTTAAGCTATTTATTTATGTTAACTATTTTTGAAAAGACGAGTTAGGTTAGTTGGCTAGCCTCTTCTTCACGTGAGGCGCCATCACGACCAGTACGGGGTTTGGGTCGTGACAAGTTGTATCAAAGCCAGGTTACTAGGTCTCACGAGTCCTGAGCATGTTTAATAGAGTCTTGCGGATTGGTACGAAGATGTCTGTATTTATCCTCGAGAGGTTGCAGAACCTTTAGGAAAACTTCACCTTCTTGAATTTTTATCGTGCATCCTTGATTCAGCTTGAAAAGAAACTCTTAAAATTCCTTCCAGCGTTTGTATACGCGTATGAACACTCAGTATCAGATGTGCCTTGATGGCTTATGATTCCACGATCAAGGGATGAGATGTAATCTCTGTGAGTTTATGTTGGGCCAGTCTAGAGGACTTGAGGCCGGATCTTTGCCTATAGCTTGAGCACTGAGGTACTGATCGTGTGAGTAAGTGTTCTGAACTTATATGTTTGGTATTGTCCCTATTAGTGGAAGTGATAGCTGGATAGCCATGTGATGAGTATGTTAGCACTGTAAGATGTATCTATGTAACCTGGAAGTGACGAGGAAGGTCTGATGGATGATAGATAAAATATTAAGTGTTTGATTTCCATTGTAACTAGATGTGTGGCCCCGAGTGATGGGCGCGTGAAAAATATTTTCACGTATCCTAGATGGGAGTGAAGTAAATTTCATATTGCGATATGAGTTCAGACTCAGGAAGACTAAGTGGACGTGTAATGTGTATGATGGTGGAAGGTATACGGAAATGTTATATTGAGGCGAAACATGTGGGTTATCTCCCGTGGAGTGTTCCGATGTTGTGTGATCCTTATGTTATCTATTAGAAGATCTCATTTACAAGTGAAGAAAATGTGTTGACATCTAAATTGGATCGCCGAGAAAGTGGGCTTAACTGTTGTGTGAGTGAATGCGAGATTTGTATAAGAGTTAAAAAAAATTCTAGATGATTTGTGTTTCCACAAGCTTATGAAGGATTGAATTTAATATCACTATGGTATTAAGGTAGCAATGAAGTATGTGTGTTATAAGTTGTTGGGAGTGTTTTTATCTATGGCTTCTAGCCAAGTTGGGGAGTTTGCTATTGATTAGCTTATTGTACAGTTGTGTGTTGTGTTGGTTTCGATTTGAGGAATGCTGGTGAATCAGTTTTGGTTGTGGAAATTGAGCTGAGAATGGCACGAGTGAAGGAAAATTTTGACCAAGGTTATATGGTGCTTCGTAGATGTGTTAAAATAATAGGATGTATTGAGCTGGTGTTGGTAAAGAATTCTCAGTGTATAGAGAAGGAAGATGCTTGTTTGTATTGGGATAAGGTCGTATCCTGCGGTGTCAGAGTGCTAGTGAGGCACATGTGGTTTTGTTAGTTAAGCGGGATAAATGCAAGTTGAATAGAATGAATGATTCTCGAAAATGGTTCTAATGTCTTCAAGACTCTACATGTAACGATGTGGTATTTTATGTTAATTATGGGATTCTATGTATCAGTATCAGGAAAGTAAAGGTAACGAATTTAGATTCGCAAGAAGTTCTTCAGAGTAAAGTATTTTGGAATGTGGTGTTTCTGAGAATATATATAAGAGAGTATTCAGCGGCTCATGGGTCTTAGACAGTGTGGTCAAGTGCTTGGGTCTCGCGTATGAGCCTGAGTTGAGGAATTGTGGTACTACAGCAAGAGGAAATATTAAGTTGAGGATGGAACAGAAGGACATTTAGATGGATGGAGTATCTTGATAGTATACTGAATCGGTATGGTATGGATATAATTAATTCTTTATATGTGTTCGAGGTAAAAGATGCTTACAAGTATTTTGCACCAATGCTCATGGGTTTTGATGGCTTGCTTAGCTTGGTCTAGTTAGAAGGATTTGGTCCTGGCAGTTTAGTTTGTGCAAATGGAATTGAGAGAAAGTTCTTGTTGGGTTTTACCGTAGTTTGGAGATGTATATTTTCCATGGTCATGCGGATCGTGGGATGTGTAATGATTTTTCTTCTAAATGGGATCAATAGAAGTTCTTGGCTAGAGGAGTTATGGTTCAGTTCTGGAAGAAAGTTCATAAAACACTTAGGCAATAGGTAGCCTCAGGTAATAAAGGAAATGGTACTGCTAATTGAGAGTGATTTGACGGGAGTATATGTTTTAGAAAAAAGGTAATGTGATTAAACTGATGATACTTCGGTAGTATTGCGACACTTTCTTGTTGGGTCGATTGCTGATATTTGGGTTGCTTGGTGGTATAGGAAAATTTTAGACAATCTAACATGGAATGATTGGGTATTAGAGGTGTGGCATATATTCGGACGACGAAATTGGGATAGGATATGGTGATTTCGTATGGATGTGGAGGCGGAAGTTCTCATATTTAGGCTATGTCGTGATTGTTGATCGTGTGTATCAGTACTATTTAGTGACTATCGAGCTTTGGAGGCCCGAGTGGATCTTTATTTGCTTGGTCTGTTAGGTTTTGGATATGATATTGGGGTATAGACTGGTTGTTTTCGTGTTGTGTTATTTTGGACTATTGCGATAAGAAGGCGTGAATGGCTATGTCGGAAAATACCATGGATTGAGTGGCGATTGTTCGCCGGATTATGTCCTATTGGGGATTTTTATATTTTGAAGACCTAGCGGACTGCTGGGAAGGATTGCCTTTCTTATTTGGGGTTTTGTGAGTGAGTGTTCTATCTTGAGTCGGCTTGTTGGGCTCCGAATGGCATTTTTGAGAGAGGTATGGATTCGATCATTGTTGAGATTATTAGATACATGGGGAGATCTATGAGTTACCTTTCCGTGTTATGAGATGTTATAAATTGTTGGTTATAGACACATGTGGTGCGGTTCAATTGGGGTCTCTTAGTGGATTTCGAGCGGGAAGAGTGATTGAGCGTTGATCAGTGAACGGCATATTGGTTGTGTCCTATCAGGTTGCATGGCGTATGTTATTTATTTCACTGTGGATGTAATGATTTGTCTTGGTTCCAGACATCAAATTATGTGTGGCTGTTGATTTTGAGCATAGTGATTGGAGGTGTTCCATGTGAAGCAGTGTTTGGATAGGATTGCGCATTGTGGCGAGGCTACGTGGGGATATGACCTTTCGAGGTAGATTCATGTGTTTTATTTCTATGATATGAGACAGGGTCTCAGCTTTGTGTTGTGATGATACCGATGAGCTTGAGGTACAACTCTTTCATTTGGGGTCATTTTTATGATTTGAGTATGTTTAGACTATTTCTTACCGGTGTGCGAATTATGCGAGTTATGGCTTAGAACTGCATTGATGTATCCTATCACCAGAGTGGTCTGTTGGATTTGAGGTGATCGTTAGGGTCATTAATAAATACGAACAGATTTGATTTTAACTTGTTGGAAGGATAATATCGAGGTTCGGCTCAGAAATCTGCTGTGGTATTAGCCAAAAAGGGAAGTGACTTCATGAATGGTTGACCTGGGAAATAGTTATGATTTATTGCGTGTTTACTTTATCATTGACAGTATGTGAAAGTGTTGGAATGAGACTTTAGTTGATAAGAGGTTTCCTATCGATATTCGGTTGTTATGTGTAGCTACTATGAATAGAAGTTATCGTTTCGAGTGTTTGAGTTATGTGGTATATCATATAATTGTACATGAGGTTGCAGGTATGGGTTATTAAAGCTGGTTCGTGCTTATTCTAAGTATAGATGTGAGGTTCTGATCTTGTGTATGATTTCGGAAAGTGCAACGTGGTTCTATGGTTTATGGACTAGATGGATTGTGAAATTTCAGCTATGTTATGTTATCAGACCTATTCAAGATAGGGGGTGACGTGGGATCACCCCCGGATTTGTGCTCGGTAATGTTATTCAACTATTGGTTGGCTTTTAGAACAACTCTAGGCACGCTCAAGGACAAGCGTTGGTTTAAGTTGGGGAGGATATGATGGTCCGACCCTTCGTCTCATGGATTACCACTCCATTTTCCACATTTCCGACTTCTTTATGCTTCATTATCAGTGTCTTGTGTGAATGAGTTAATTTGGGTCGATTTTTGAAGGAAATGAGACACTTAGTCTGTTTAAGGAAGGCTAGTTTTGGAAAAGTCAACAAGATGTTGACTATTGTGTTAGAGGGATCAGATATGAATTTCGATGATTCGGTTAGCTTCGGGGGATGATTTGTGACTTAGGAGTATGATCAGAAGTGATTTTGGAGGTCCGGTGTAGACATAGGCTCGAGTTGGCGAAGTTAGTATTTTGGTAAATTCCAGTTGATAGGTGAGATTTTGATCTGAGGGTCGGAATGGAATTCTGAGAGTTGCAGTAGCTTCGTTTGGTGATTTGGGATGTGTGTGCAAAATTTCAGGTGATTCGGAGGTGTTTTGGTTAGGTTTTTGATCAAATGTGTGTTTCCGAAGTTTTAGAAGAACTTAAGCTTGAATCTGATGTAAATTTGATGTCTTGATGTTAGTTTTGGTGTTTTGAAAGTGCAACTAAGTTTGAATGATCATATGTGACGTGTTAGTATGTTCGTATGCGGTCCCGAGGAGCTCGGGTGAGTTTCGGGTAGGTTTGGGCTGCGTAGTGCTTGTTTTTCTTATGGTTCGACATTGTTTCTTAAAGCATATACTATATCATATTGAACAAATGAGCTCTGATTACTGTTTTGAATGAATCATTAGATCCATATCGTAATTACGGACATGTAGAAAAAAAAATCATCGAATTTTGACATCATATGAGGATTTTATGGCCCTTTTACCAAGGTTGCCCGGATTTTCAAGTTAATGATGAAATTGCCCCTGATGACGTATTAAAAACCTGCACTATTTGCAAATCGTAAAACCTACATATCTCCTTCATTATAAGGTCAAATCGAGTGATTCAAAAGCCTAAATTCATTACAATTTCACAAAGAATCCATTGAGAGTAGTAAAACATGTGAATAGTATACCTATAATGAGCAGGTCGAGTTTTCTTCCAATTTTTGAACGGGAAGAAGCTTCTAAGGTGATATTTAAGAGGAAAAATTAGTGGGTATCACAGAGGTAAGTGATTTGATATAAAACTATTTTATGAGTAATTATAGACCATAATCTCAGCCTTTAATTCATGAAAAACAGAAGAAAAATAGGATTTTGGGGCCTGAGATTATGAGACCTTTAGGGGTCGATTTGAGGGGTCCAACGGACTCCGATTTTGGTATTCTTTATATGTACAGAATCGGGAGAAGATGAAGAACACTTTTCTGTAAAAAAATTTGAGTTTCAAAAAGTGGGATCGGCGCTCGGGTTTTGTCAATTTCGGGATTATTGATATTTTTCGATTACTTTGGATTAGATATTGATCCTGTGAGCACGTGATTTTTGCCATGCTTAAATTACTCCTATAAATTCCTTAGAATTAGGATTTTCTCTATTATTGGAATTAATTGCATAATTTTGTGTCTTGTTTGCATTTTGTGTGCATTTTTGATTGATATAATTCAAAAATCGATATACCAAAAAATAGTGTGCATTTTAATATTACAAAAATAAAGAAAATACCAAAAATAGTTCCTTGCGTTTCTACTTTTAATTTTTAAAGTTTTTCTTAAGCTTATTTGGGTGTTTTAGTTTTATTTTACATAATAAAATCAGAAAATTCAAAAATAATAAGTAAAATACAAAAATAAATACAAAAGGGAAAAGAAAGGAATGAAAAGAATTAAAAGAGAGAATGGTCTTAATAAAAGACCAATTTTTGGGCCAAAATCCAATTCTAGCCCAAACAAACCTTTAAAACCGGACCAAACCCCAGGTCCAATCTCAAAAATATCCGGTCCAGCCCCCATGATGAAACGACGTCGTTTGGCGTCACACAATCCAAGCCGTCCATTTTCTTTAATCCAACGGCCCTGAGTGATTTTTATTTTATAATAAAACTTTCCAAAAATTCCCTTAAAACCTAAAACATAACCCTCCATCCTCGTACACCCCTCCCTGTAATGCCGGCGTAACGCCACCGTCACCCAACCGTATCTTCGCCGTCCGTCGCTGGCCGGAAATCGCCTCCGCCGGCGGTGATGCTCCAAATCCGCCCAAAATTTCACCATAAGCTCCCCTTTTCCTTTTCTTTCCAAATCCCCAAATACCATCCCTCAATTTCTAGCCAAACTTTTTGAATATTGGATCAAATTTTCAGCCAAAATGCAAACTCGTCCAAATCTAACCAAATTCACACCCTATGCTCTCCTGGTTCCCCTCTTCTTGAATCCCTCATTGGCTTCTTTCAAACATCACCAGAACTGCTCGAATCTCGAATCATAAAAAGGGCAGAACCCTAGGAGTTCATTTTTGCTCAATTTTGCCTGATTTTTCGAGTCTGGTATTGGATTAGAGTCACGAAATAATATTTTCGTTTATTTTTTGAGAAGAACAGACGATTAACATTATTCCGGGGATCGAATCGATTTTCAACCTCCATTCTAGCCTTGCATAGGTGAGTTTCCACCATTTCTTTAATTATTTTGAATATAATTTTCCTTTATTCCTGTTAATTTGTTTATCTTTTCCTTATGCTCTTTTTCTCTTTTCTTTTTGGCAGTAATTAGTACTGATGATTTTGTTGTTTAAACTTTGTTTTTGATTCCTCTTTTGTGCTTACTGATGCTAGTTTAAAATTCATAAATTAGTGTCGTTGATTAATCATTACATGTTGAATTCATGTTTGTTTGTTAGTCAGTCATAGGTTGCTGAATGATAGTTTACTGGGATTTCAATTGTTTAATAGTTTACTGCCTATTAATTCAATGTTACATATTAGTTAGAGTTAAATTTTAGTTTTGTTGATTGGTTATAGCTGATTTAGACTCACTAGGATTAACTATAGTTAAATTTAAACTAAGGCAAATAGGGTTGGGTTTGGTTAGTAAATTCAGGGGCAATCAAAGGTAGTTTAGGCATCCAAAATGGGCTGGTTTGTTAAGGATCAGTAATTTTAGAACTCAAGCAAGGGTAGTATAGGCATTCCATAGGTAGAAAACAAGGCTAGAACACTCTAGGGCCTTCTAGAAAGGGGCCTTAATGTAAGTTTCTGTATTCTTAATGCAGTAACTTGGGCAACAAACCATAAAATTAGGGATTAAGGTACAATTTCTGAAAATAAAAAGGGTAGAAAATGAGTTAAAATTTTCAGAACATCATGCCCTTATTCTTTCCTATAAAAGGCATGTCTAGTGCCTTATTTTACAAGTTTTAGACCCTCTGAAAAATTGCCAAAGTTTGGAGCCCCTAAAATTCCTCCCAAAAAGCTTCCCCTAGTTTTCAGATCTGATTTTGAAATTCAGCATTCAAAAATCCAAAAATAAACAAAAAATACAATGAAAAAAAAATAACACTATTTCATGGCCTTTCTTAGGTTATTTTCCAAATTCCAGCTTTAATTCAGTCTTCTAGTTCATTTCAAAATCAAAAATAGTTTGAATTCTCTGTTTCTGTTCAATGTTTGATGTCTGTAAGTATTGGGAGTCATTTGAGCACTGGTGATTGGTTAATTAGAGTCAACCGAGGGTTATTCATTGGGTATATTGGTTCCGTGGGTTATTTCTGGCTATCTGGTGTTGTGAGTGGCCTGTTAAGTGTGAGGATGTGTCGGGTCAATTTTCTAGTTATTTGACTTAGTTTTGGGTAATATACTGAGTCTACTTGGTCTTTTAACTCATTTCTAAGCTGATTGAATCGTGTTGGACTGTCATTACTCGCTCATTGATTGTTGTTGCGGTTCTTAATTGGTTTATGAGTTGCTACTAAAGCTATACTGCTGCTAACCTCTCATTTTCTGTTTCGACTCAAATTCTAGGTATATTATTTAAACTGATGTAATTGTCGAGTTGCAACTCTGAAATGAATTGTTCTTCATGAAGCAGGCTGTCATAGTCTAGTAGATGTTAGAATGATTTGTACTTACTTAGTTTTCCATTTGATTTGCGTTTTTGGCTTTGTATAATTTGGACTGCAAAATAGGATTGTATAAATTACTATATTTCAGATCCATATGTGTACTATAAATGTTAGTTAATTAGTTTCATAGAATGATTTCGTGAAATGACTCGTGAATTGTTTCAGATCTATGTGAGTAATGAAAAATACAATTTCATGTTTCAATAGTTAATTCCAATAGTCCAGCTTATCTAATCATATTAGTTTGAATTAGTTTAAAGATAGTTTTCATTAGTAATACTGTTGCCAAATCCACGCTTTTGTTTTACTTTTCAATGTTAGTGATATTTAGGAATTCACCAACAGATAGGGGAATAGAGTAATATGAGCATGAATTGAAATTCAAAGGGTCAGTGTCTAATTGATTTAGGTAAGTGCATATTCACTTCCTTTTGTTACAAGTGTGGAGCTCGGTCGTGAGAGTTTGGGACAAAGTTAGTGGGCAGATGTTTAAACAATTCTTTGGATTGCCACTCCAGGGATTCGATCAGTTGTTCCCTACGCGGTTCGACCTAGCTTGTTTGATTTGGGCTAACTTCAGGCCCAATGCCTATGGCTGTGGGAAATATTGGGAAAACTACCCTATATACCTATCTATTCAAAAGTAATTACCCGTAATTACCCATTTTAAAAGTAATTACATCAAATGCCTATTCTATTACAACTAATTACTCGTCTAATCCAATATATAATTAGCTTTCCTTTTTTATTTTCTCATCAATTCTCACTGTTGCTGCTTCCCATTCTCAAGGAGAAGCGGCAAATACTTTTAAGAAGTTTCAAAATTAATTTTTCTCTTTTACTCCATAAAAAATCTCAATTCCCAATCGAAAGTTCAATCACAAAAGAGATAGCATTTGTATGTTGTTAGTATTATACCTTTATCTTTCTTTCATCACCCTTTATTTTTATTTGCGCTCCATAATTTATTTTCTCTCCTAAAAATAAAACAAAAAATAATATATACTATCTAACTAAAATTTGAATTTTCATGTGTGTTTTTTTGCAGTTGGAATTTATTGGGTTCTATTCTTTGATTATGATATTAATGCTAATTTTCAAAGATTTTATTGTGAGAAAATTAAATCCATCATTGAAGGATCTTGAAACTTAAAATTCATAACTTGGTTTGTTTGAGTTTTTAGTTGTTTTGATCCGATCCTGTATGAGTTTGTTTGGAAAGTTAATTGGAGGTTGTAACAAAATATTTAGTCAATCTGGTGGAGATTTTGTAGTAGATTTTAGAGATTTGGGTTGAAATATAGTTGAACCAGAGAAGAAGATGAATTTTGTATTGTATACCCAAATAGTATACAAATATACCATTTTGGTATACAATTTATTCCAACTAGATACCATATTAGTATAGCCATATACTATATTGGTATCATATGCTAGTTGAATTATTTTTTGGTTGTGTTAGCTATATTTAATTGGTACAATATTTAATTTTCTTTTAATAATAGTATTATAGTGCAATTTCTTAAAATACTTTATTATATTGATATGTGGTACACTATTTTTTATTTTTCTCTTTATGCGTGTGTGTTATGTAATAGTAGTATAGTCATATAGTTGTCGGAAATAAGTCAGT
>MU733009.1:110174-120228 GCA_026770625.1 Nicotiana glauca | reverse complement strand
AAGAATGCCAGCAGCTAACCACCATTTTATACTAACAAATTGTTCTTTGATTAAAACAGGGACAAAAGATTCAAATTCTTACTAATCACTTTAAAGTGAATGTGGCCATGTGGATATCAAGGGGACACTGTACAAAATCTAGCAATCAGGCACCCACCTGAAGAACAAGGGAATACATTTCAAATTCAGCAAGCAGGCGCCCACCTAAAGAACAAGGGAATACATTTTAAATNAGAACAAGGGAATATCTTTTCAAATGCAGTAAGCAGGCACCCACCTGAAAAACAAGGGAAGTACAATCTGAATTCTGCTTTAAATTATAACATCTTATAATATGATATGCCCAGTCACCATACTGGGGCAGAAATTTCCTTTGGTTGTCTATTATTGTAAGCAGGAGCCCACTTGGAGAACAATGGAATACTTTCTCAAAGTAATCATAAGCAGGAACCCACCTGAAGAACAAGGGAATACATTTTAAAGCAATCGCAAGCAGGAGTCCACCTGAAGAACAAGAGAATACTTTTTCAAGCAATCGCAAGCAGGAGTCCACATGAAGAATGGACACATATTTCAAAACAAAGTCAAGGCAATAGCCAGGATCCCATTGAAGGAATACAAGATGCAAGATCAAGGCAATACAAGAATACAAGATACCAGACATTGATAGGATTTTGTAGATCATAGAGCATAGCTTAGGCTAGCTTCTTTTTATCTTTACATGGTGTAATAAGGGGGTCAGCAAGCAGTAATAGCAGCAACAGCAGTGAAATCACAACTTCATAGTAGTCCCAGCTACCAGACACTCCTGAACTACACTGACCTAATTCCTGTTTAGCCCGGGATATGTAGGCAACCTCCGAAGCAGGGTGCGGTCAAATATTTTCAAAAATGCTTTACACGGAATATGCGAATTGGCAAAAATCCCTCATTACCTTTCACTTGTCTTTGCACGAAAACTCTTCGTGTTTTCGGACAAAGAGGGGCAGCTGTGAGCACGTGATTTTTGCCCTAATTAGATTATTCCTAAAAATCCAAAAAAAATGATTTTTAATTTTTGTTGATATTTGTGGCATTTTTGTGCATGATAATTCATTTTAAAAATACAAAATATGCATATGCATTAGAAGTTTAATTTTACAATTTTAGTATTAATTTATTTTTAAACAAATTAAAGGAAAATCAAAATAGCATTTTTAGTGTTTTAATTGAAAATTACTATAAAATAACTATTAAATAAATTTTAGAAATTAATTAGTTTAATAATTTAATAAAATTAGAAAATAAATACAAAAATACAATAGAAAAATAAATACAAAAATACAAAATAAAAAAAATAAATACAAAATACAAAAGAAACAAAAATACAAAAGAAAAGAAAATACAAAAGAAAAAATACAAAAAAAAATACAATACAAAAATACAATACAATAAAATTTGGGCTAAAAATTGGATTGGTTCCTAGCCCAAAAATTAGAAAATGTCCAGGCCCAAAAAAAAGAGTCTCACCCGGTCAGCCAGGGAATCCAAAACGACCCCGTTTAATTGCGTGAGATCTGGACCGTTGAAATAATTGATCTAACGGTCACATAACACAGACCATTAATGAATAAAACGACGGCGTTTGGAAGCTTCAATCTGAGCCGTTCATTTGATTGATCTAACGGACGATATCACACTTTCATTAAAATCAAACGATGTCATTTTAAGGCTCAATGAATCGGAGCCTTTGATCTATCTAATCCAACGGTTACGGTTCACCAATACATATTTAATATAGCAAATACATACAGACCCTAAAAATATTTTAATTATTTTTCTTCTCTTCTCTCTTAGTCGCCACCGTCTTCCCCTTGAACCCCGCCGGAACCCTACCGGCGGGAGACGCCACTTATGCCAATCGACCCACAAAACACACCCCAGGACCGTCTCAGGCCCCTGAATTCACCCCTCTATTCCTTTTCTTCCAAATATCCCCCTAACTTCTCGAATATTCGAAGTTGTGTCGCGAGAACCCTAACTCCGGCGAACACGACTTCGTCCAAACCAACCTAAAATCATCCTATGACATCTCCTGACCTTCCTCTACCCAATCTTGAAAATATTAAACCTCATATCTAACGGGGTGGGCTCAAAAATAAGTCCCAAGATTCCACAGTGAGAAAATTGCTACAAGATTCCTAGAGATTTGTGATAACTGAAAAAAAAAAAAAAAAGAGGTTGGCCGAATAAAAATCTAAGTTCTTCTTTCTTTATTTTCTGTTTTTGCTATTTTTTGCATGCATTTTTTTTTCTTTTTGATTTTTATCATGATTTTTGATTTCTGTTCATGTTTTTTTTTAGTGTTATTAGGGTTATTTGATTTTTGTAGCATCTTTAGTTTTAAAAATCAAAATTGATATTGTTGAGTTTCTGATAGATTAAGTGATTAGTAATCAGATATTAGTATTAGGATTAGCAATAGATTTTGGCTCTGATTTGGTAAAATTTTTAGTAAAATTCGATTTTTTATAATTGATAGTGTGATTTTCAATTTGTTCTGATTAGTCTAATCCATGCTCTAAATAGTTTATAATAGTTTAATTTGTTTGTTCAATTGTTTAAATAATGAGGTTTAATAGCTTGATTAATACTCTGCCTTTACTTAGTTATTTTTAGTTTTCGTTATTTGATGCAATTAATTTGAAAATCCAATAGTTAAATCATTAGGTTATTTTAGTTTGTGAATTGTTTGTTTTAAAAGGCTTTAGTACTGCTGTTGACTATTTGAATTTCAGTCCAGTTTGGTTTAATAAACTTAGTGTAATGCTTAATTCAATTGGTTGTTCATTAAGTTGAATCTAGTTATAATTAATCAGGGTTGATAGTTCAAAGGTAAAAGGGGTAAAAGGGCAGTAGGTTAATGGGTAATTCCTGGAAAGTTTCAGGGGTATCATAGGCATTAAAAAGGGTAGTTTAACAATTTTAGAATACAAGTGAGGGTAGAATAGGTATTTCAAAGGGGTAAGAACATGGTAGATGTAATTAGAACCTTCTAGAATAGGGCATTAGTATAATTTCTAATAAATAGGTATAGTAACTTGTTTAAACTGAAATAAAAAAAAGGACTAAACCATAAAATCTGAAAATTGAATTTCCCACTATTTTTACCTCTATAAATAGGCATTTAGATGCCTTGTTGAAAAAAAAAAAGTTTTTTGACTCTCCAATAGATCCAAAGTATCTACTAGATTTCAGATCTGAAATTGAGAAGTTTCAAATTCAAAATTTCTTCTTCTAGGTCCAAATTCCTTCTAAAAACTCCAAAAACAATATAAACTTTTAGTAAAAAATCCAGAAAAAACACTGTTCCATTGATTTTCAAAATGGCAATAGTCCAATTGTTCTGTTTTCTGCTTGAGAATTAGCTGTTCTAAGCCTTTTAACAGTCAGTTAGTAGTTCGTGTGGGTCAAATTTGTATTTCTGCTGGTTTTGAGAATCTCCTGGGCTGTTAATTTCATTTCTGAATTCATTTGTTGTTGCTGATTACTGTTGCTGCTATCATTGACTCATCCTTCTTCATTTCTGAAAATTCCAGGTACTTGTTTGTAATATCCAAATTTTAAAAGTGCTTGAAGCTGAATCCATGTAGCGGTTATAATTTTGTTGTGTCTTAGATAAATTTGTATTTCTATAGATTGTTCATTAATCAAATTGTAATAATGTTGACTGTTAAGTAGTAGACTAGTCAAATGCATTCCATTTTTTTAGCAATTCAGTGTTGCTGATAGTGTAATGTGTAGTTTCAACAGGTTTCTATATGTATTTAACTAGGACTGTCCCGAACTGTTAAGTATGTAGTTATTAGCTGAGTCTTAATATAGTTTAATGTTTACTCCAGTCAATTCGTTGTTTGTTTAAAGTAAAAATCGAAAAGTGGATTAGATTAATAACTGATCATGAGATTAGAGTAGGATGCTTAGGTAATTTTGGTTCCGATTTGAATTCAATGGACTAATATCTGTTAGATTTTGAATAAATGTAAATTTTCTGCCTTTGACTGAAATTTTAAGCAAATAAAGGAAAGTTTGGGATAGTATAGTTAGCCAATGTTTAACAAAACTTTTACATGTTAATTCTGAGGGTTCGATCCTTTGATCTCCCCTACGTGAATTGGCCAGTGTGTCCAATCTGGGCTGATCTTAGGCCCAAAGGTTTGAGGTCTTAATAAAATATCTTTGTCTTCAAGTTATGAGGTGATACACCTTCAGCTGGGCCAAGGCTCACAGTGAGTTGGAATCTAATATGAACCAACATCCGACTCACACTACTTGGGCCAAATTAAAGGCCTAAAAATGTTCTGAATTTAAGTGAGAATAAAAATCACAAGTACAATGATATAAAATAAATAATTAGGAGTAGGGAAATTAATCCGTAAAACATAAAAAATCGGATTTTGAATTAGGTAGCGGGTTCAAGCTAAAAGGTTTCACCCTTTTGTTTGAACTCGGACTTGAATTCGAGATTCGAATTTATATTCATGAATTAGTCAATTATTAGAGACAAATAAATAAAGAATTTTCGATACTTTAGTTTGGCCTTAATAAATAAAAATAAGACGAGCCTCACCAAATCAAATATACAATTGCGGGGCCCTCATTAATTACTTCTAAAATATTTAGTATTTGGGATAGGCCGTTTAGCGAATTTCACGGCCTTCCCAAAAGATATAACATGTTAGCCACTTTAGGCGCGATTTTTAATAATATTACTTTCCTAATACGGGTGTGCATCTCATGCAACCCAAATCCAAATCCAAAAACGTCGAATGAGAATATGTCGAGAATGATCCGAAAATATGTCCTTAAACGATGTTCACTTTCTTAAAATAAAATAATTTGATAAAAAGCGGTAATTAATTCTAAAATTGCATAAATAGGATAATATGTATAAAAATCAAACATTTTAGCCAAATACGACAGTTGAGCGACCGTGCTAGAACCACGAAATTCGGGAGTGCCTAACACCTTCTCCCGGATTAACAGAATTCCTTACCCGAATTTCTGGTTCGCGACTGTTAAACAGAGTCAAACCCTTCCTCGATTCGGGATTCAAACCGGTGACTTGGGACACCATAAATCTCCCAAGTGGCGACTCTGAATCTTAAATAAAAACGAATCCCGTTTCGATTGTCCTTAAATTGGAAAAACTCCTTTTATTATACCCTTCCTGGGGTGTAACTCGGAAAAAAGAGGTGTTACAACCACAATCAAGAACAATGCGATTACCAAGAATAAGAGTTTCAAGCCTATCAGGTTTACTAGAGCGAAGATTAGCATAAAACATACGGACGAGGGGTTCATACACTTTAGGAGGAGAAATAGAGAGAATTTTTCCCACCCTTGATACATGAAAAGATCCTTTACCTTACAGTTGAGAGACTCCATAAGATCGAGACCTATCACTCTACCATGGGCAATTGGCTTGTCCTTAAGAGAAACAAAGAAATCCTTATTTGGGGTGTCCAGAAATTTAGGTCGGATTCGAGAGAGGCAGAGAAATCGAACTTTGATTTCTTTGGAGTAGAAGTAGGAGGATCCTCCATGGGACGCTTTCCAGAGGCTTTGTCACCAAAACATTGGGAGTGTTTTGAGTATCCTCCTTAAGAAGAGGCACAGCCCTCAGAACGATCAGACCCTAAGTCTACTTGTTCAGGAGGCGCGGAAGAGGGTTTTGTTTTTGAGCGGGTACTTTTCCTGGTGGAAGCAGAGGGGTTTTTGGAGGATTTTGCCATGGAAGAAGAGAGGGTTGGTACAGGTTTAAGAGGAAGTTGGTAAAGGTTGAGGGAGATGGTGAAGATGAAAGAGACGGAAAAGGACTAACTTAAAGAGAGGAGATTTGACGGTTGAGTACATAAAAGGAAAGGGTGTCAGATAAAGCGACGTGATGATTGGCTTTCCAACTTCGGCTGCAAACTGATGTAAAACAGACTAAAAAGAGAGAGAAAAGACTGACGGCGTAATTAATGCACTGGAAAAAACAATTATGACAAGTTTTTGAAAAGTAACAGTTTGGTCCTAATAGTTTTTTGAAAAACAAATAATGCCAAGTAATTCTCTCAAAGAACAGAATCTATCTTCCAACAGTGGTTTAGTAAAAATATCAGCTAATTGGGCAGAGGTGCCAACAAAAGCTAATTCTATGTCACCTTTAAGAACATGATCTCTAATAAAATGATGTTTAATGTCTATATGCTTTGCTCTAGAGTGATGCACAGGATTTTTAGAAATATAAATTGCACTAGAATTATCACAAAATATTTTTTATAGGTTTAAAGGAGAGTTCATAGTCACCTAATTGATGGGACATCCACAGCAGTTGTGCACAACATTGACCAAGGGCTATGTACTCAGCTTCAGTAGTCGACAAGGCGACTGATGCTTGGTTTTTACTGCTCCAGGATATTAAGGCCTTTCCTAGTAATTGACAAGTGCCACTCGTGCTTTTCCTGTCTTCTTTATCACCTGCTAAATCTGCATCTGAGAAACCTTCTAATTTAAATGAGATAGAGCGAGGATACCACAATCCATGAGATACTGTGCCAATAAGATATCGAATAATTCTTTTTACAGCAGTTAGATGTGACTCCTTGGGAGCCGACTGAAACCTGGCACATTTACACACGCTGAACATAATATCTGGTCGACTAGCGGTCAGATATAGTAGAGATCCAATCATTCCTCTGTATTTGGTTTCATCAACTGGAGTACCCTGTTCATCCTTATCCAAATTTGTAGCCGGACTCATAGGAGTCCCAATTGAGTTTGCATTGCTCATGCCAAATTTTTTTGGATCAGCTCCTTGGTATATTTATTTTGACAGATGAAAGTTCCCTCTTCAGATTGATGAATTTGAAGCCCAAGGAAAAATGTGAGTTCGCCCATCATGCTCATTTCGAATTCACTTTGCATAAGGTTTGAAAATTCCTTGCACATAAGAGAGTTAGCACTACCAAAAATAATATCATCAACATAAATTTGAATGATGAGATTACCTTATGTTGATCGTTTAATGAATAGAGTAGTATCAACTTTACCTCTGGTGAACCCATGATCAACAAGGAAAGTACTTAACCTGTCATACCAAGCACGTGGAGCCTGTTTCAGTCCGTATAGGGCCTTAGTAAGCTTGTACACATGATAAGGAAATTTTTAGTCTTCAAAGCCTAGAGGTTGTTTCACAAAAACTTCCTCTTCGATGAATCCATTTAGAAAGGCTCTTTTGACATCCATTTGAAACAATCTGAATCCTTTAAATGATGCATACGCTAACAGGATTCGTATAGACTCTAATCGAGCTACTGGAGCAAAAGTTTCATCGTAGTCGACTCCTTCTTGTTGTGAATAGCCTTGAGCAACCAATCTGGCTTTGTTCCTTATGACTTGTCCTTCTTCATTCAATTTGTTCCTAAACATCCATTTTGTTTCGATAACGAAAACATTTTCAGGTCAGGGTATCAGCTTCCATACTTGATTCTTACTGAATTGATCTAATTCCTCTTGCATGGCTTTCACCCAGTTTGAGTCCTTCACAGCTTCCTCTACCTTTTTTGGCTCTATTTGAGAGATCAGAGCAATATTTGCTTTCTTTTTAAGGGCAGTCCTGGTCTTCATTCCTTCGTTTGGATCCCCTATGATATATTTCTGTGGATATTCAATTTCATTTCTCCACTCATTTAGTCGAACAGTGATAGTAGTTGACTCCACACGATGTTCTGGAGTGTTGTTGCTAACTTGTTCAGTCGACTTGACTACATATGTGAGACTAGTTAACTCCTGTGATTTTCCTTTGTCTTGAACTTCTTGAGTTTGATCTTCGTCACCTGTATTAATGCCTTTCTCGACCAAGGGATTATTTTCATCGAAAATAACATGAACTGATTCTTCAATGCACAAAGTACGTTTATTACAAACTCTAAATGATCTGTTGTTTAAAGAATAACCAAGAAAATACCTTCATCACTTCTTGGATCAAATTTTCCAAGATTGTCCTTACTATTGTTATGAATGAAACACTTGCTTCCAAATGGATGAAAGTAACTGATGTTAGGACGCTTACCTTTCCATAGTTCATATGGAGTCTTTTTCAGAATGGGCCTTATGAGACACCAATTGAGAATGTGGCATGTAGTACTCACACCTTCAGCCCAGAAATGATTTGGCAGAGAATGCTCTAACAGCATGGTTCTTGCCATGTCTTGAAGAGTTCTATTTTTTCTTTCCACAACTCCGTTTTGTTGAGGTGAGCAAGGAGTAGAGAAATTGTGAGTGTAGCCTTGATCATTATAGAAATCTTCAAACGCCTTGCTTTCAAACCCGCCTCCATGATCACTTTGGATTATGGAGATTGGATAACCTTTTTCTCTTTCAATCCTTTTGCAGAAAACTTCAATGTTTCTTAAGGCTTCATCTTTGTGAGACAAGAAAATTACCCAAGTGAAACGCGAAAAGTTATCAAGAATAACAAAAGCATATTTCTTACCTCCTATGCTAGCAGTTCTAATAGGTCCAAATAAGTCCATATGAAGTAATTGCAATGGTTTTGAGGTGGACACTATGTCTTTGTTTTTGAAAGAGTTTCTAGTTTGCTTACCCAACTGACATGTATCACAAATGTGAGTCCTAGAAAAATTCAATTTAGGTAACCCAATGACCAGATCATGTTTGGATAATTTCACAATTAGATGCATGCTAACATGACCTAGTCTTCTGTGCCATAACCAGGGATCATCAGACATAGAGGTTAAGCAGATATGACCATCTATATTTTTGAAACCATCAAGTATATAAACAATTTCGTACCCTTTTCCATGAAGAATTATTTTACCTGATTCGTCTTTGATGGCACATCCAGTTCTCTTAAATTTTACCTCATATCCCGAGTCACAGAGTTGACTTATGCTGAGGAGATTATAGTTTAATCCATCAACCTGATATACTTCAGTAATATCACAGTTGTTGTTGAAAGGAATAGTTCCAGCGCCAACTATTTTGCCTCTTGAATCATCTCCAAATTTGACGCTTCCTCCGTCAATCTTTGTAACTTCCTTAAATAGGCTTTTGTCACCTGTCAAGTGACTAGAACACGCACTATCTAGATACCATTTTCCTTTGCGGTTTACTCTGTGGTGTTCCTGCAATACAAAATTATTACTTTCTTTTAGATACCCAAGCTTGCTTGGGTCCTGGTGAGTTAGTGTTACTGGATTCGGAGTTCTTAGGTTTCCAAACCCATCCGGACATATGAGATTTACGAAAGTGACAACCAGAATATTTATGCCTACTTTTGTTACAATAATGCATTTAATCCCAGACCTGTTTTCAGGTCTTTCATAAGAGTTGGAATTAGCAGTCATAGGATTTGCTGGTTCCTTTCCAGTTGACTTGTAAGTCGACTGGTTCGACCGACTAGTCGATCTAGTTCTGATTGGTTCTTTTCCAGTAGACTTGTAAGTCGTCTGGTTAGACCTAACTGAGTTGTGACTGGTGGATTTACGCAAGCTGTTAAACTGCATTTGCAATTCCTAAAACTCTTCTTGAAGTACGTCTTTTTCAATTTCATATACTTCATGTTTGAGTTTCCAGTCTTTGACTTCCCTGGTAAGTCTTTAAGTTCATTCATCATCTTTTGAGACTCTTTTAGGGTGGAGTCAAGAATGTCTTGTAATTTATTGCATCTTTCACAGTCATAAGATCTTACCTCACTAGTTTCTCTTTTGCCATAAAATAGTTTTCATTGTCTGAATCGTCTTCATCTGTCTAGCACCCTGAAGTTTTGTTGATCTCGTTTTCTACAATTTTCATGAAGCAGAGATTTGCTATCTCTTCATGGTCTGAGTCATCCTCATCACTCCAGCTTCCAAATGATCTGTTCTTGTTGAATCCTCTGGAGATCTTTCTCTTCAGTGCTGGACACTCCGCTTGGATGTGCCCAAACTTTCCACATTCATAGCATTTTCCACCGTTCTTGTCTTGTTCATTGTATTGTCTAGATCTTCTTGGTGGAAATCTTCCT
>MU733009.1:88566-108949 GCA_026770625.1 Nicotiana glauca | reverse complement strand
GAGTTTGTCCCACATTTCTTTGGCAGTATCACAACTAGAAATCTTTTCATATTCTTCACCACTTATTGCATTGTGAAGCAGATTCCTTGCCTTGTGGTTTATCTGTACAGCTTTCAATTGTTCCTTTGAGTATGAGTCTATATCATCAGGGTCTGCGAGCGGTGGAGTGCTGACAGGCAATGGATAGTTTCCCTTTTTGATAACTCTCCACACTTTGACATCGTATGCTTTGGTGAAGATTTCCATGCGGATTTTCCAGCGGGGGAAGTGTTGTACATTGAAGTAAGGTGGTCTTACTTGAGAAGTTCCTTCCTGAAATAGAGCTCCAACGATAACCTGATTTGCCATGATCTTTTTCTCACACGCTGTTAAGCAAAAAGCAAAAGTGTGAGCCAAGCTCTGATACCAATTTAAAGTACAAGAAGGGGGTGAATTGTATATAATTAAAATTAATCGTAATAAGTTGACTTAAAACTTTAGTAGTCGACTGAATATGGCAATCTTGCAGACGGAGAAATTCGAAGTAATATGCAAAAAATAAATGCAGAAATTAAAAACACCATGAATTTTATACTGGTTCGAATTTAATGTGAATCACAATCCAATCCCCTTGGGTTGCGAGGGATTTCTCTTCAAGCAAATTGGTTTTCTTTCGAGTACAAATTTGATATTTGTCGCTCAGTTTTCTAGCACTCGTTTGATACAATACCTCACCAATTGTATGCTATCTTTCTATTCATGACTTGTTACACAGCAGATCTATATAGGCTACTATGCTTGTTTGCAGTAAATTGAAGAGAGTTATTTTGGTTCGATCAAAGTATACTAAGGATGGAGTTGCGCTATGAATTTATACAAGGATGAATAGTGAAGGCTTGTCAACCCATGGGTTTTGATCCTTGGAAAGAGTTGATTCTTTCCAAGAATAAAGTACTAGCCGTTGCTTCTCTTCAGATCTTTTCCTTTGGCAATCGACAGGTTTGACAGAATTCTTCCTTGATTTTTTGACTTTCCGATCTTGACTGTTGTCCGGATCCTCTAGCTTTAATTGGTCTTTAGTGATTTGATCTGACTCGTTAATCACGGATTGCGTTGAATCTTTATTCCATTACGGCAAATTTGATTTCCCAGAATCATGGAGTTAATCCCGTTTTGCTGATGTAGAGTTGATTCTTTCCTTGTGCATCGTGAGTATTTGGGGCAGCTTCTTTTGAGAAGGATATCCTTCCTTGTTCGACATAGCAATTCCAATAGTTTCTTTTTGCTTCTTTGAACTCCTGCACATGCATATTAATTTGCATCATTAAATATGTTCTAACAAGATATGATCAGGAAATTGCACAATACGTAAATTTAGACGACTTTCTTAGTGATGTCTATTCCATTTATAAAATTTAGCTTACTTATCAAAAAAAAGAAGTTGGCTACATGGTTCTGTCTATTCATAACAGTTTCAGCTCTAAATTCAAACACACAGCAATACAAAACTGCAAATAATTCTTGTGTTCTTCAAAGAAGGGAGAACAAACTGAAAGTCTTGAGCTTAAACGCAGAAAAATGAAGAGAACGGAGCTGAACTAAAATAGTTTCTAAAGCCGCATTAATTCGAACCCGATGAAAACATATACTAATATTCTCCACAACTCACTATAAGGCAAAAATTTGAAATCTTGGACAAACAAAAAAGGAAATATCCAAACTTGAAGAGGAAACAAGTCTTTTCACAAATTGTAACCAAACCTTTCAAAATGTCAGTTTTTTCATTTCTGATCACAATTTTAACTCACTACCAAGACGTACAAGTGGAAGCTCCCTTCCATCAGAATTCGAAAGAAAGCCCAAAACTTACCTCCAATAATGCAACAAGATAAACTTCCCGGTAAGATTTTTTTGTGAGTTCACATGTTACTTGAGAATACTCCTCAATTTTTTTCCTTTTTAGTTCTTATGGGAACAATGTGCAGAGGAGCAAGTCTCCAAAGTTAGAACCTATTGTTGTAAAGCTAATCAAGTACTTAGGCTAGTTAAGTTTCACATTGTAAACATGAGTCCTCCTCCTATACAGAACCACTCTTCTTGCTTACTCACTAGGGGCTTATATCCGATACTTCTGCCAAACATTGAACCTTTCTCATTCTTCTTTTAAGGGTTGAATCAGTTCAACTTTACCTTTTTTTATTTTTTTGAATAGGTAAGGCAGGCAAGTCACCCTCTTTGTAACCATATTATCTATAAAATATAGTAATATACCACATCTTCTTCTATGATTTTTACCCCTAAAGTACTTGAAATTAGAAATGTGTTGATATGTGACATCCTCTTCTTCCACTAGTAGTTGTTTGGTGTTGATAAAGTGAACAAAATAAAGGTCTGAAGGAAACTTACTCTTGAATCATGAATGTCCCGGTCAATGACCAATATCTCAAGATCTGATGAACTCTGCAGAAGGCTACAAACTCCAGGGAAGTCCAACTGTCCTAAGGCTGCATTAAGCTTTAAGAATTTCCGGCTTGATGGTGGAGACTGCCACCCTTTCAACTCCAATATGGACATGAGCTTATAAACCAAATAGATAAACCACAATATGTCAAAACAAGGAAAATGTGACATAAGTGCAAATTGATGAATAATTCATAAAAATAACTTGGACTATGCGATTGCGTTTTGCGTGTTCAAGTCGGTTTGGACATCCAAAGATGGACTTTTGAACATTTCCAAAAAAATCGTTCACATGACCTAAAAAGAGTAAGATCACTGTAAAATAAAACCAATTTAACATGTTGTTCTTTCCATTGCAAACACTTTACTCTCACAGTTCATCATCTACAATTTAGTTCAAAAGGTCTTATTTAAATCAACTCACTCTGTCCCGTCGATCTTGGCATGAGAATTTAATTAATTACTACTTAACATATTAGTTAACAGATTATCCTAAGTAGTGGCACTGTTAATGTTACTAAGCTAGTAAATAAAAAGTCGCAAAATGAAAAAAGATTCTAAATATTGGATAGCAAAGAGTATGAACAGACCTTGATGCACCAGGGACCCAATTCAAGATTCTCAACCTGGGCAACACCGTAAAGACATTCCTTCAAGTAGCTAAACTCCTCCTCGAAGTTATCTTCTTGATCTCTCCATTCAAAATTTGAATAGCCAAGGACTGCAGTGACAAGTGAAGCCACATTTCTCTGGTGCAAGTGTATCTGATCACACAACCTCAAAATTTGCAAATGCTGAATATATAGGGCTAATATTTCTAGCTTCCCATCCCTGTAGTCATCAATGATCAGTTTTGTCTCACAGAGCTAATTTCCAAACGATGAATGCCTGAAACATTATACAGTTCCAACCACTCCAAGTTCGGGCAACCAGATAATACTTTTCCCATTGCACCATCTGTCAATGCAATGGTCCAAATGGAAAGAGAGACGAGACTAGTCCAGTTAACACTACCAGAAGGGTTCAATTTGCAGCCGCATAAAACCAAATTCCTCAGCAATTTATTGTTATATGCAAACTGAGGAACCTCATATTGAGCACCAGAATAAATTTCAAGTGTAAAATCTTCAACATTAGCAACTTTAATTGCAAAATATACCCATAAATCAAAATTTTAACATAACTCTTCCCCTCGTAATCATAGAAAACGACTCTGAATGTTTGAATTTTCTCGAAAGATCTCAAATAATGAAGCTTTCTGTTGACGTAACATGCGAAATCATGAGGTCCACTGTCGCTGTAACCATTGCGTTGGCTGAAATTGAGTGATGCTGGAACTGATTTCCAAAGAAACCGCCATCGTGTAGATAATACGCTGCTTCTAACAATTTCTTTATTCCGCAACATAGAGAGGATGTGGAGTAGAATCTGGTCGGGCAAATCACTGAGTCGGTCTCGATCTTCTCTCACCATCTTTTCCCTCTGCATTTCCATGGATTACAACTTTCAGTTTGGTAAAGTTAAAGTAGCTCTGCTGTTTCAATTTGAAGAGACGGGTTCGCACTGTAACTGAGACCCAAAAAAAATGAATCGGGTCGGGTGAGCCGCGGGTCATTTCGGGTTTTTGTGAAAGATTAGAGTTTTTGGTCTTAATGGGCTCGATGTAAAAATCAGACTACAATTTGAAAAATAATTAAAATTTAGCCACTTTTTTGTATAAAAATAATATTTGAACAAAAATTCCTTAAAAATCTAAGAAAAATCTCAATATAATATGCTGGAGTTCGAATTTTTTACATATGCTGGAATTTCATAATGTGCTGGAGTTCCAACATAATATGCTGGAAGTTTATATGGTAGAGCTTTATAATCCAACATATTATACTGGAAGTCTAAAACTTTTCGTGTTTAAGCTAAGGTATTTTTATCCAAATTTGATCTTCGGATAAAATAGTGATTAATTTTCAATAACTTTATAAATGCGGGTGCTATTTTTTAATTACCCGCGAAAACTGGCTAGCCCATACTATTTGGCTTAAGAATTTTACGATGGAAGGGCAAATAACACACATTCCTTCTTTACAATTTGGGGGTTTGGTTCATATTAATTTTGCGAATTATAACGTAGAGATTGTTTATGTATTGATAAATAACTAAAATATTGTTGAGCAGTAATTAACATCGAAAAAATTATTAAGCCGAGACTAAAAATAAACGAAAAAGGGGTCATAATTGTTCCTCTACTATCAAATATTATTTATATTTATCCTCCGTTATACTATTTGAGGGTATTTACCCTTGCCGTTTCTTTTTTAATATTTCCACTTCTCATTGAGACTCCATTCCAAACAGACATATGGCAAAATTCTGTTGATACCCAATTAAATAGGTAATCCATATCCAAAATGGTCTAACCATGTACCCCATCCGAAAATAAAATATTTTTCATTCCCACTATATTTTTTGCTAAATGCATGACTTTTCCTCTCCATATCTCTCATGTTCTCTCTCTTTCTTGTCCTTTCGCGAACTACCAGTAATTGATTTTCATTTACGCGCATGGCTTAAGAATCTAAACTAATTTTTTTTAAGCTTTCGATTACCCTAATCCAAGATTCATGGAAGAACTTGGTTTTGCATAATTTTTTATCAATAACTTTTAGGAAATTTTGTTGGAACTTTCCATTTTGGGATTTTGAGTTCTTTGTTTTCTATGAATATTAAAGATTTTATGTTCGAATTTGTATTTCTTTCTAGGAAATGATCGATGAACATTTCATCATGGTTGTCCGCAGCAAGTTCCTTGATTATGAAATAGAAGTGGCATATATTTGTGTTAAGGAGATGCTAAGATTTTGAATGGAAACTTACTCTTGAATCATGATCGCCCCGGTCAATGATCAATGTCTCAAGATCCTATGAACTACGTAGAAAGCTGCAAATTCCAAGGAAGTTCGACTGTACTAAGGCTGCGTTAAGTTTTAAGAATTTCTGGCTTGATGGTGAAGACTTCCATCATCAAATATAACAACGAATGGTAAATACAATATATATGTTTATTGTATCGCGTAAATTTTCCAAAAAGATTTTACTAGTATAAGTAGCCGATCACCAAAATAAACAAGTAAAAAAAAAGATTTTATTAGTATGCTCAATACCCATATCTCAATGCAGGATCTTCATGTGGCTGGAATTCTTGGCATTCAACTCACCATACCTTGAAATACTAGTCATACACTATATAAACGAGTCTGCCTCAGAAAGTTCATTTACAAAAGAATTTCCAAAATATTGCCTTTTCATATGTTTGTGTTAATGAAGGGAAGGGCTTTTGGGGAAAACCTTGAAAACTCTTAAAGAGTAAATTTCAGTACTTAACATTCTTGACCTTTTGAGAACGGGCAATATATCCGGAGAGATTTCATTCCGCGACACATCGTAAGTTGCTCGGACTTGTGTGCGGGTATCTGATACGGGAACGGATCCGAATATCGGATTTGGCAAAATCTAAATTTTAAGATTCGGGGGTGCGGATCCGGATACGAATACGAATGCGGGATTCGGCTGATAAAAAATAGAGGTATAAAAATATTATAATTTTGAGAGATATTCTGTGAGAAACTTACATGAATATTGTAGAATTCAATCTTTCATTCTCCAAGATGGATATTATTCTTTCATTCTCCTAAATCTATTTTATTTTTGATTTTGAGAAATTAAAATCTCAATTTTTCTCCAAAATTTGCCGATGGACTCCGGTCAAAATTGTTGACTATGGTTAAAGCTAACAAGCTGATGTAACTAGAGTCGAGTTAGCAGTGAGTAGGTGGTTAATCTTATTTAGTCAGTTAAGCTAGTTAGTTGACAATCAGTTGGAAGGTTCCGAAAGTTAGTTGACACTGTAGGTTAGTTGAATATATACACCGAGTGTGCAGTGATTGCATTCAGTTTTTGATATTTTACGGAATCACATTCTCTCCTCTCAAGCTCGTATCTGTTCTAGCTCAATTTCCATTTCCAAGGCAGTTAACAAAAGTGTCCGAAGTCAGTTGACCGTATCTGAGACGTATCCTGCTCTTGCTGTCTCGTATCGGGACGGAGACGACACCAAAATCGAAAAGTCCGCACAACTTAGGTTACATCTATATGCAATAGAAAAATATAAAGAGTGAATATTTGTCAAAGTTCTATAACATTTGCCAGCATTTTGATATTTCAATTACGAAATCAAGTGATAAGTAATAAATTACAGGGAATAATGGTGAAGGCTACATAGTTAAGAAATAGATAGGTCCTGTACTACATTAGAAAAGAAATAAAGTGGGAGAGAGAAACTATTTTAATTGTGTGAAAGGGTGGCGGGAAAGTTTAAATATTTAAAGTTCCATTTCCACTGATAACAAATAACATATGCCAACAGAAACAAGCCTATCGACTGATAATGTATAATCAAATCTCTCTATAATAATATTCTTGACTTTTTTAGAAGGAGCAAATATCCGGAGAGATTTCATTGTGCGTTATATCGTAAGTTGCTCGGACTCGGGTGCGGGTATCCGATACCGGGATGGATCCGAATATCGGATATGGCAAAATCTAAATTTTAAGATTCGGGGTTGCGGGTCCGGATACGGATGCGGGGATCGGGCTAATAAAAAATAGAGGTGTAAAAATATTGTAATTTTGAGAGATATTCTGTGAAAACTTACATAAATATTGTAGAATTCAATCTTTCATTCTCCAAGATGGACATTATTCTTTCATTCTCCTAAATCTATTTTATTTTTGATTTTTCAATTTTTCTCCCAAATTTGTCGATGGACTCCGGTCAAAGTTGTTGACTATGGTTAAAGCTAACAAGCCGATGTAACTAGAGTCGAGTTAGCAGTGAGTAGGTGGTTAATCTTATTTAGTCAATTAAGCTAGTTAGTTGACAATCAGTTGGAAGGTTCCAAAAGTTAGTTTACACTGTAGGTTAGTTGAATATATACACCGAGTGTGCAGTGATTGCATTCAGTTTTTGATATTTTACGAAATCACATTCTCTCCTCTCAAGCTCTAGCTCAATTTCCACTTCCATGGCAGTCAACAAAAGAGTCCGAAGTCAATTGACCGTATCCGGGACGTATCATACTCCCGCTCCCGTTTCCATGTCATATCAGGATGGGGACAACACCAAAATCGAAGAGTCCGTACAACTTAGGTTACATCTATATGCAATAGAAAAAATATAAAGGGTGAATATTTGTCAAAGTTCTACAACATTTACCAGCATTCTGATATTTTAATTACGAAATCAAGTGATAAATAATATATTGCAGGGAATAATGGTGAAGGCCACAGAGTTAATAAGAAATAGATAGGTCCTCCTGTCCTACATTAGAAAAGAAAAAAGTGGAAGAGAGAAACTATTCTAATTGTGTGAAAGGGTGGCGGGAAAGTTTAAATATTTAAAGTTCCATTTCCACCAATAGAAACAAGCCTATTGACTCATACTGTATAATCAAATCTCTCCTTATATAAGGATCATTCACTATAAAAGTCAAATTTACTCGGAACCGATATTTTATGTAATGTTATAATATATGTCCTCTATAACAATACTTCATTATAGTAGCCAAAAAATATTGGAACAAAAGCGCTATTATAGAAAGGTTTGACTATATCAGGAAACACTATTTTCACAAAATGACTTTCAACCTGAGAACAAGCTTTCTTACATGAAGAACTACTAGCAACTCCTTGGATGCTGACAAGTACAATCCTGACCTCATCTATCAACTACAAACCGGTTTCAAACATAAAGTAACAGCTGTTAAGTATGTTGCCATCAGTACAAATGATAGGGGCCAAAGATTGTCAGTAAGAAAAAACAATTGATGCGTGCGGAGAGGATCTTGGAAAGCTTAGGAACTCCTGTTCCATTTTAACATAATCCTCATCCACATCACTTAATTGGTATGTGACAACAATGATGAACTTTTCTAGTGCTGTTGCATTCTTGAGTAAATATTTTACCAATGGTAGTACCAACTTATTTTCACTTAATGGTCCAAAAAAGTTAATGAACTTGTTGGTCTTCAGATGTGGCAATGAGCAGTTAAAATTATGTGTCTCAAACCTCTTGATCTGCTCATCCCTATTCGTGTACTTTAACAGCATGTCCTGCAGGAAAGAATCCACTAATATTAACCAGTTATTCTCCTTAGATGGAAGTAGAAAGCCAAGAAGTTGATTGTGGATAAAACAAAAAAGTGATGAATTTTTAGATTCGAGGAACAATTTCAAGTGCTTATCAAATGTTAAAAGTGGTACATGCAAACAACAAAAGAATACTATCGCTTGTTAAACATCTTTCAACTATAAAAGAGGTTGACTGTAGAATTGGATTACTCACAGAATAAATTTTGATAGTGACAGCATGAAATATCATTGAGCAACTCAAACTAAGCTATTTTCTTGAGGAGAATAAACTGAGAGAACAAAAGTTCCTCTAAACATATTACACAAATACAGAACTTTTCTAGTGCTGATTTAGCAGATTTAGAAAAGAGAAACCATCAACTTTCAATACAAAAAAAAAAAGATTCTGAAATCCTTGAAGGCAAAAGGAGGAATATACATAGCCTTGAGTTTATTTGTATTTCCTTGCTACCTTTTTGGTGCAACTTGGACTATGTAAATAATGTAGATTCCTTGTTAGATATGATCAGGAAATTGCGCAATATGTAAATTTAGACGAACTTTCTTAGTGCTGTCCATTCCATTTATAAAATTTACCTTATCAAAAAAGAAGTTGGCTACATGGTTATGTCTATTCATAACAGTTTCAACTCTAAATTCAAACACACAGCAATACAAAACTGCAAAAATGATGAGCATGGAGCTGAACTAAAATAGATTCAAAAGCCCTATTAATTTGAACCCGATGAAAACATATACTAATATTCTCCACAACTCACAATAAGGCAAAAAAGTTGAAATCTTGGACAAACAAAAAAGGAAATATCCAAACTTGAAGAGGAAACAGAAGTCTTTTCACAAGTTGTAACCAAACCTTTCAAAATGTCAGTCTTTTCATCACTGATAACCACTTTAACTCACTACCAAGACGTACAAGTGGAAGCTCCATTCCTTCAGAATACGAAAGAAAGCCCAAACCTTACCTCCAATAATGCAACAAGATAAACTTCCCGGTAAGATCTTTTTGTGAGTTCACATGTTACTTGAGAATACTCCTCACATTTTTTCCTTTTTAGTTCTTATGGTAACAATGTGCAGAGGAGCAAGTCTCCAAAGTTAGAAGCTATTGTTGTAAAGCTAATCAAGTACTTAGGCTAGTTAACTTTCACATTGTAAATAGAAGTCCTCCTCCTATACAGAATCACTCTTCTTGCTTACACACTAGGGGCTTAAATCCGATACTTCTGTCAAACATTGAACCTTTCTCAATCTTCTTTTAAGGGTTGAATCAGTTCAATTTTTACCTTTTTTATTTTTTTGAAGAGGTAAGGCAGTCAAGTCACCCTCTTTGTAACCATATTATCTATGAAATATACCACATCTTCTTCTATGATTTTTTTTTCAAAAGTACTCGAAATTAGAAATGTGTTGATATGTGACATCTTCTTCTTCGACTAATAGTTTTTTGGTATTGATAAAATAAACAAAAATAAAGGTCTAAAGGAAACTTACTCTTGAATCATCATCGTCCCAGTCAATGACCAATGTCTCAAGATCCGATGAACTCTGTAGAAAGCTACAAATTCCAGGGAAGTCCAACTGTTCCAAGGCTGCATTAAGTTTTAAGAATTTCCGGCTTGATGGAGGAGACTGCCAGCCTTTCAACTCCAATATGGACAGGAGCTTATAAACCAAATAGATAAACCAGAATATGTCAAAACAAGGAAATGTGACATAGTTAACAAATGAAATGCAAATTGTTGAATACTTCGTAAAAACAACTTGGACAGTGCGACTGCGTTTTGCACATCAAAGTGTTCAAGGTCGGTTTGGAAATCCGAAGATGGACTTTTGAACATTTCAAAAAACCCGTTCACAAGACTTAAAAAGAGTAAGATCACTGTAAAATAATCCCAATTTAACATGTTGTTCATTCCATTGCAAACACTTTACTCTCACAGTTCATCATCTACAATTTAGTTCAAAAGGTCTTATTTAAATCACCTCACTCTGTCCCACCGATCTTTTCATGAGAATTTACTTAATAACTTAGTTAATAGATTATCCTAAGTAGTGGCACTGTTAATGTTACTAAACTAGTAAATAAAAAGTTGCAAAACGAAAAAAGATTCTAAATATTGGATAGCAAAGAGTATGAACAGACCTCTATGCACCAGGGACCCAATTCAAGATTCTCAACCTGGGCAACACCATGAAGAAATTCCTTCAAGTAACTAAACACCTCCTCCATAAACTCCTCCTCGAAGTTATATTCTGCATATACAAATTCAAAATTTGAATAGCCAAGGACTGCGGTGACAAGTGAAGCCATATTTCTCTGGCGCAAGTGTATCTGATCGCACAACCCCGAAATTTGCAAATGCTGAATATATGGGGCTGATATTTCTAGCTCCCCGTATTTGCATTCTTCAATAATCAGTTTTCTCAGCTTCACAGAGCTGATTTCCAAAAGATGAATGCCCCAAACTTGTACTAATTTCAAGCACTCCAAGTTAGGGCAACCAGATAATACTTTTCCCATTACACCATCTGTCAATTCAACGTCCCTAAAGGAAACAGAAACGAGACTAGACTTCTTCGTCACTACCAAGTCACATAGATACATCTCGCAGCACTAACATACTCATCACATGGATATCCAACCGCCATTCCGGCTAATAAGGACAATACTGAACATATATGTTCAGAACACTTGCTCACACAATCAGCACCTCGGTGCTCAAGCCATAGGTAAAGATCCAGCCTCAAGTCCTCCAGACTGGCCCGATATACTCATAATGATTACCTTTCGCCCCTCGATCGAGGAATCACAAGCCATCAAGGCACATATAATACCGAGAGCTCATGTGCGCATACAGACGTGTAAAATGAATTTCAAGAGTTATATCTCAAGATGAATCAAGTACGCACGATAAGAATTCCAAGAAAGTGAAGTTTCCTTAAAGGTTCCACAGCCTCTCGAGGATAAATACAGACGTCTCCGTACCGATCTGCGAGACTCTACTAACCGGCGCATGACTCATGAGGCCTAGTAACCTAGGCTCTGATATCAACTTGTCACGACCCCGATCCCGGTCGTGATGGCGCCCAACACAATTGCTAGGCAAGCTCGACCAATTAACACTCACAACCCAATCACACATCCTATTACAAATTTATAGCATTAAAGTAACAATTCAACAAGTCTATTAACCAATAATTTAGATAGAGACAGTACGAAACACTAACATAACCAACATTTCCCAAAGACCTGGGGTCATGAGTCTAGAGCCTCTAAGATAACAAAGTAGCAAACTCTCATGTAATACAGAGTTCTAAAATGCAGAAAGATAAAAGGGATAAGGGGAATAGTCGGGTCCTGCGGATGTCAGGCAGCTACCTAGACAACTCCTGATACTCTGGGAAGTAGCAAGCAGCTCAACTAAGCTCCCGGAACACCTGAATCTGCACACATGGTGCAGGGAGTAAAGTGAGTACTTCCAACTCAGCGGTAATAGACACATATAATGGCTGACAGTAAGAAATCCTGAAATATAACAATGCAAAGTTATAACCAATAATTCTACACTTTTGATGGTGGAACAACATCAGGTAATGACAGGTAAAACAGATAGACATCGATGCATGAATGCAATGCAATGCACATGACCGCTGCGGCGTACAGCCCGATCCATTTGGGTTCCTGCACTCACTGTGGGGTTTAAACTCCGGAGGGGCTCCTACATCCCAAGCACAATATCATCATAGCATTCGCTGCGGCGTGCAGCCCGATCCACTCTCAGCCCAGATATACGCATGTAAGCCACACAGGCACAGTCAAGTTTATCATTTTCAGTTCCAATTATTAGGAATTATAGATTAAGTGTTTATAACTTTAGGAATTTACTAACCATTTCGAGACAGTGTTTAACTCAGGACTGATATCATGAAAACATGCTAAGCATTATGGAAACAATGATAATAATCACTATGGGATCCAAATAATCGGCGCGCTGCCCAAATATGCTCATAGCAATCCAAGTAGGATGTTTACCAATCAATTTCTAGTCAATGCACATTATGAACATCACTCGGACGGACTAAGCCATAGTCCTCCAATCACAAACGACCCCGCACTCACCGTAGAGTACGTGTCTCGCCTCAATATAGCGTCACAGTGTGATATACCGGGGTTTCAAACCCTCAGGTCATCATCTACATTTATTACTCACCTCAAGCCGGCCAAAGAATAGCCCGTAATGCCCTTTCCTCTCGAATTGACCTCCTCGCGCGTCGAATCTGGCAAAACCACAACGAACACGTTACAATAGGCTAATAGAATGCAACCCAATCGAAAAGACTCAAAAAATACCAAAAATTACGAAGTTGGCAAACCCCGAGCCCCGGGCCCACTTCTCAAAAAATTACAAAATTTACATCACCGGACTCCTCGTCTCGCCACGAGTCTATACATATCAAATTTACCAAAATCGGAGTTCAATTGCCCCTTCAAAACCCACATTTAAACTCTCTTAAGTTTCAAGCCCTAACCTCCATTTTTAACCTTTAATTCCTTGAAATTCAGTGATTAATCCATGTTTTTACACCATAATAACATAATCCGAGTCCAATAATTCATACCTGGTGAAACCCCTTCGAATTCTCTTCAAAATCGCCCAAGAAACCGCCTAAGTCGAAGTCCAAAATATTTTTCTTCTCTTTCAAAATCGTGAACCACTGTTCACTTAACCCAGGTCGATTTCCGCTTTTGCGGTCAAATAACCGCACCTGCGGTTACCGCACACGCGACCAACTGACCGCTTATGCGGTCTGACTTAAAATCTATCGGACCACTTTTGCGGTCAAGAACCGCTTCTGCGGTCGCCTCATTTGCGGATCTACGTCCGCTTTTGCGGAAAACTCTGGTCCCTCAAGGACCGCTTTTGCAACCAATACACCGCCGCATCTGTGAAGCCGCTTATGCGGTCCCTTTTTCGCAGATGCGGAAACAACAGAACCAGCAATAGAAACCTAAAGCCAAACTCAAAACTTCTCGTTTTTAACACCGGATCTCACCCCGAGGCCCCCGGGACCTCAACCAAAAGCACAGACATGATCTAATACCCTATCCAAACTTGTTCGAATCATCAAAACACCATCATTAACATCAAAATCCTCAATTTTCATCAAATCAAAGCCTAAGTTTCTTAAAAGCTCTCGAATTGCACATTCGATCAAAAACCCGACCTAAACACCTTCGAATGACCTGAAACTTTGGATGTATGTCCAAAATCACCTAACGGAGCTACTGTAACTCTCGAAATTCCATTCCGACCCTCGGATCAAAATCTCACCTATCAACCGGATATCGCCAAAATGCTAACTTCGCCAATTGAAGCCTAATTCTACACCGAGCCTCCAAAATCAATTCTGATCGCACTCCTAAGTCACAAATCATCTCCCGAAGCTAATCGAATCATCAGAATTCACATCCGAGCCCTCTAACTAAATAGTCAACTTTCAGTTGATTTTTCCAAAACAAGCTTTCCTTTAAGAGACTAAGTGTCTCATTTCTTATCAAAATCAATCCAAATCAACTTTAACACACCACATACCGATAACGAAATATAAAGAAGCAATAAACGGGAAAAAAACGGAACAGTAACATATGAGACGACGGGCCGGGTCGTCACATTTATCATACTCCATACTAAGAGGCAATTTAATATGACTCTGTGGAGATAAAGTATACCTCACAGAGTTATTCTCCATCACAACCTCATCCCTGCAATATAATAAAACTCTTATTCTACGCTCTTCAGACATTACGAAAAAAATGCTTCGGAATTTAACAACAAAAAAATATTAAAGGGAGTTAGAATTGTATATGAACGAATTTTCTTAAAGTTTTAACCACTTTATTTAGGAAATGGATAGCCCAGTATGTTGAAATTTTTTTATATATAGCGTCTTGTAAACACACGTTATACAGTTAAATTATTGAATTTGTCAGTTCACTTATTGGTGGGGCCATAGTCAGAGCATAGCGTTTTCTGTTAGTACGCTATATATATAGTGTATTAACAGAAAACGTTATACTTAACGGTAGTCGTGACTGTCAATGTATAGCGTCTTGTTTCTATACGTTATATATAGAAATGTCTTTTTTTTTAAAATACATGTTTGTGTGTTTTGAGTCCAAAGAACCAATATTTAGGTTCCGGCCACAATATTATGGCATATACAGTCCAACTAGGCCATGAAACAAATAACAAAACTGAAGCATTTACACTTTCCTATAGGCTTAAATGGTGTCTTGAACACTGTATTGGAAAAATTCGGGTGGAAGCTGACTCTTACTTATCGTGAGTGTCGACAAGGGAGCTGCAAAACCTTCTTGGTGCTAAAAACTACATTTTAAAAAAATTAGTTGGTTAGATAGAAGAATCAAAAGTGGTAATTGTACTGTGTTAAACAACAAAGAAGAGAGAGGGAGTTTTGGGCGGGGTGGAGGGGGAGTTAAGAAGTGGGGTCCATGTTGGACTGTGCTAAACAAGGTGGTGATGATGAAGAAGAATGTAGAAAGGAATTGTGAGATGGAGCGTGGAGGTACGCTCTTATGGAAACGAGTGGAATTTGGTGACCAAAAAATGAAACTAGTGTTAAATAATATATAGTTCGTTTGGCCAAACTTCTAAAATCAACTTATTTTGAGACGTATTTCTAAAAAGTACTTTTTTAAAAAGTGCTTTTGGTGAGAAATTATTTGTGTTTGGCTAATTAATTTGAAAAGTACTTTTGAGCAGTAATATATGTTTGGCCAAGCTTTTGAAAACTGCTTCTAAGTGTATTTTTCTCAAAAGGACTTCTCGAAAAAGTGTTTTTGGAGAGAAGCTATTTTTTTCTACTTCTCCAAAACTGCTTCTGCTTCTCATTAAAAGCACTTTTTTTTCCTTCCAAAAGCTTGGACAAATACCTCAATTTTTTGTCAAAAATACTTTTGGCCAAAAAAAGTACTTCTTGCCCAAAAATAAAAAAGCTTAGCCAAACAGGCTAATAAAATGCTACGTATAAAAAAAAGCCAAATTTTTGTTTACTTTTGAGTGGTGTTATTAGAATAGATTGGGTATATCATAAGGATTTTGAATCTTAGTTTTGGGATGGTTTGATGGAGTTTTGAGGTGGTTTGAATTAAAAATTCGAAGTAGAAAATGAACATGAAAAAAAAAATATTTCTATCACATATGTATCATATTGTATCAAATTTGTATCACATGTATATTCATGTATACATGTGTGTGCATGATACATGCTGCAAAAGAATTATTTGAACTCGATTTTAACTATGAATTTTTATTTGGCATCAGTCCAAATCATCTCCAATCTTTCTCGTAATTTTTATATTGACTCATCTATATGTTTTCAATGAATGTTAACCATACCCAATGACTCACCTTGTTTGTTATCTCATCCATGAAATTTCCTTTTCGTCTTACATCTAATGTTGTTCATCACGCTTAAAAATGTGGAAGAAGATCTTTGCCTATGATTCTTGAAGATGTCACGATCCAGATTTTCCGCCCTCAGGAGTCTTGATGTCGCCTACTAGTGAAAGCTAGGCAAGCCAACCATTTGAACCAATTACCTTTTTTCCCATTTTAATTCTTTAACAAATGTGAATCAACAGTTTATAAACAGTAGAATTTAAACAAGTGGAAGAAACAAATAAACCATTTAAATAATTCCAATACATTTTATTAAACAAAAACTATCCAGAACTGGTGTCACAACTTTACAGACTATCTAGGAGTACTACAAATAAAGGTTTGAAAGAAATAATACAACACTGTCTCTGAAAAAAACATGAAAGAAACAGGAATAAAGATAGAAGGAGACGTCAAGGCCTGCGGATGCCTGCAGGACTACCTCGGGTCGCCTGATGATCAAGAAGCAGCAATCTTATTACGGTCCGTAAGCTAAAGCACCGGGATCTGTACAAAAGAGTGCAGAGTGTAGTATCAGCACAACCGACCCCATGTGTTGGTAAGTGTCTAGCCTAACCTCGGCGAAATAGTGGCGAGACTAGGACCAGACCACCAAATAAACATGTGCAGTTAAATCATATATATGATAAGGAACAATAAAGGAAAAACATCAGTTGAAGGTGGAGAGGGGGGACATGCTGTTGGGGAATGTCATTTACCAACAGTAACTCAGGAGAAAAGTATAAAAAATAATTTAAAATTCGCATCGGAAAGAATAAGGAAACGGTAACAAATCAATATCCACTTTTATCCTTTATTATTGCGACGCGTAACCCGATCCAAATCATATATCACTGTTGTGGTATGCAACCCGATCCAAATATAATATTGTTGAGGCTGCAACCCGATCCAAATATAATATTATTGCGGCGTGCAATCCGATCCAAATATAATATTATTGCGGCATGAAACCCGATCCAAATATAAAATTACTGCGGCGTGCAACCCGATCTAGTTATAATATTGTAGTGGCATGTAACCCGATTCCAATATACAATTAAACATCAATCACAAAAGAGCCCCGACGAGGGAACAATAAGGGAACAACAATATCCCGGCAAGGGATTCAATAACATCATAATAAAATCAAGTAACAACAGAAAATCAGTAAATAAACGTAAAGGACAACATAACTCAATTATCAGCAAGATTCAAGAAAGTCAATGACAAGTGCACGGCATCACCCTTCGTACATTAACACTCTCTTACCAAAATAATGCACGGCATCACCCTTCGTGCTTTAACACTCTTCCTCACCCAAACAATGATCACAAGAAATAAGGGTAAGGAAATAAGTGAAATCACAATAAAATCCCGGCAAGGGAACAACAGTACAACAATCAAATCCCAGCGAGGGAACAATATCAAAAATATCAACATCCCGACAAGGGAGATATCATTTAAAAGTAACAACATCCCGACAAGGGAGATAATATAATAACCCTCTTCTCTTTTCCCTTTCACATTTACTTCACAACTCACTTCACAACTTGAGTCAATGCTCTATAAGGTTCAATTACCAATTATTCTTTCACAAGTCACTTCACAACTTGAGCCAACGCTCTTCAATATTCAAATACCAATATTACTTCCACAAGCCTTGCTCAACAATAGAAATCATCACATAAGGCATGAACAACACAAACGGAGTCACATTAATCATAGTATAAGACTCAGGGGAATGCTTGACACCAATGTATAGATACTCGTCACCATGACTATACATCGTACTCAACAAATAAGACATAGCAAATAGGACACAACTCCAAATCCCTCAAGCTAAGGTTAGACCAAACACTTACCTCAATGCCACGAACACAATTCAAGCCTCAACTATCGCTTTACCTCTTGAGTCCACCACCAACTCACTTGTATATAGCCACAAGTTACTTAATAATACTAATAAATGCTAAATGAATCAATTCTAATGCATGAAAATAAGTTTTCTAAAGTTTTTCCCAAAAAGTCAAAAATCGACCCCAGGCCCGCTTGGTCCAAACCCGAAATTCAGACCAAAATCCGATTACCCATTCACACCCGAGTCCGGATATATAATTAGTTTTGGAATCCGACCTTAATCTGAGGTCTAAATCCCCAAATTTAAATATTCTTAGGTTTTTCCCAAAATTTCCAATTCCACCATGAAAACCCTAGATTCTAGGATGAAATCTTGTAAAAAGAAGCTAAGGAGTAAAGAAAATGAGTTAGAAATCACTTACTAATATTTTGGAGAAGAAAGATTAATTAAAAAATTGTCTCTTATGTTTTTGGGATTTTGGAAAATGCAAAATAACTGAAAATCCAGGTTAAATATACCCCTCTCAGACCCCTTGTGCGGACTGCACAAAAAGGAGTGCGGCCGCGGAGCTCACAATGTTGACTGCAGTGCCATGCTTTAGTATTTTGGCCATAACTTTCTCTACAGATGTCCTCAATTGTGATTTCGTTAGCTTTCTGAAAACTAGACACGAAGGGCTACAATTGTCGTTTTTAAATTATCTCAAAATTCTTTGTAGATCAAAAGATATAGGCTTCCGAAGTTAGACCATTGATCCTGTGTGGACCACATAAAAACGAGTGTGGCCGCAAAGTCCCCACCGCGGACAACACAAAACCAATGCGGACCGCACTGGCGGGTTCAGAGATTTGCACTTCTCTGAACCTGCAGCATCCATGTTTTAAGCCTAAGACACCCCGGAACCTACCCGAAACTCACCCGAGCCCTCGGGACTCCAAACCAAATGTGCATACTAACTCAAAAACATCATATGGACCTACTCGTGCGATCACATCATCAAAAATAACATGTAAAACCAGGAATTAAACCTCAAAACTCATCATTTTCATCAAGAACACTTAAAGTTCATAACTCTTCCACCGGAAGTCCAACTCACGTCAAATAGACTCTATTTTTCACCAAATTTCATAGTTATCATTCAAATACTACAACAAATTTGTACCGGGATCTGGAACCAAAATACGGGCCCGATAACAATGGTTTCAAACATTAATTCTTTTCTTCATTTCTTAGATAATTCAGCAAAATAATTTCTTTCAAAAATTAATTTATAAGGCTTGGGACCTCAGAATTCATTTCCGAGCATACGACCAAGTCCCATATTTTACTGCGGACTTCCCGGGATCGTCGGAATACGGATCCGGATCCGTTTGCTCAAAATATTGACCAAAGTCAACCAAAATCAAAATTTTAACTCTAGAAATAAGTGATGACCTTTTGGGTCATCACAGAAGAGAAAGAACCTTATTTATTTGGGTTTTTTAATGGGATTTTTTTATTCATATACACTATTTAAAACCTTATTAGGAAAAAAATGCCCATATTTTGGTATTTACCCGACCTAAATATATTTTAGTTACAAAATATATATAATCCACCTTAAAAGGCTCCCAAATTTATATTTGTGCCTTCAATCAAGGGATTTAGTTACACCCCTTTTTTCTTTTTTCTCCTCTTCCCTTTCTTTATTTTTCTTCCACCTATTTTTCTCCACCCTTTGAATAAATATCAATAAGTTACGTAAGTGACTGATGCAGAGGTTTTACTGCTACTTTATCCTTGGAAGGGTGGGAATTAATAAGTGTACCTCCATGAATTGCACTATAAAATCAATCAGCTTCTGCTTCTGCATGTCTTCACAATGATAATTTGTAATGAGAAAACTAATGTCGTATCCCTGAAACATAATGCGCCCAGCAGAGTTCAGATGACTAAAAGTTGGTCAAGAAACAAGTTATTTACCTTTTTTTATAAAGAAACAAATCATTCGCATACACCTAAAAAAGTTCATTCAACCATTTGTGAAACATGTCAAATATTCTCAACCTAGGTAGCCTTTTAGACACGGTAGATGCTTTGTTTTATTCAGGAAAAACTTGACCATACTCCAAAGATGCTTCTTCCAAGATGTTGCTACTCTCCATCTTAGGTCTAATATATGAATACACGTCAAGACTAAACAAATTTTTATATCTTAACCGAGTCTGAGAAGCAATCACATAAATGTCGTAAACAAATTTTATACAACTAATTATATATTATACAATTTATCTATACTTTCATATATTATTTCTATTCAGTTATATACAACTACAATATCATACAACTTAAATACAATTTTTATACAATATTGTTCACCTTTCATACAATATATATATATATATATATATATATATATATATATATATATATATATATA
>MU733009.1:62566-87731 GCA_026770625.1 Nicotiana glauca | reverse complement strand
CAATTTACCTATAATTTTGCTACAATTTTACTATAAATTCATAAGTATAATGTATGTCATGTCTTCTTCTTCTTCGAGTTTCAATCTGAAATTCAGCCAAAATCAAGTCTAATCTTCACCAAAACACCCTCAAAATTGAGATATAAACTCCAAACCATATTCCCAGTTATTTGCAACAACACCCAATCCAAACAAATAGTGATATTGAAAAAACCAAATTCAACAACACCCAATTCAAACAAATAATATTTTTTGAAAACCCAAATTCGAATTCAAAGGTTCAAAGCTTTTTAATGGCTGCAATGGTGGAATTGCTGCTCTCTTTTCCTTTGCTCTACGTTAATGGAATTAGGGGGAGAGAGAGAGAGAGAGAGAGAGAGAAAAAAAGAGAGAGAGAGAGAGAGAGAGAGAGAGAGAGAGAGAGAGAGAGAGAGAATGAATAAGGATGGGAAATAATTGATTCCTAATATAAAGGGATACTCATTTAATTCCTAAAGTGTATATAATTGGTAAATTTGTATATAAGAAATAATTAAATGAAAACTTGAGTAAGGAGGGTAATAAAGTTTTCAATAGTGTATAGGTATGTAAAAATTATTTTTTTTAATTTTTACTAGTATTAGTACCCGCACGAAGTGCGGATACTATTGTAATCTCATAAAATTTTATAAATTTTATATACATAAATGAATAACTATTGGCAGAAACTCAAATATTGTAACCTCGCATCTATGGAGTAATAACTAAAAAAATATTTATTAATATCTTAATTTAAATTATAAAAAAATATATTATTGTTCTCCCAACATAATTACCTCTCACAACAACATCAACTTCTATCAACCCAAGTCTCACAATTTATTACCTTTTGGGTTCGTTAGATAGAAAGTATAAGAATAGTACTGAATATGGTGTATTAGTAATGCTGACATTATTTTTTATTAATTGTTTGATTTGGTTTACTAAATCATTGCACAATTTTTTAAAAAAATTAATTATTTATAAGAATACCCTTCACATTCTTTAACTTTGTACACTATATTTATTGCAATAATTTTATTACTCTCCACATTATTTACTCTCTCTAAATCCAACTTCTTTTACATGAGAGCAAAATTAAAATAGAAAACTAATTAAAATATTGGAATTAAAAGAGAAAAAAATTTAATTGCTATAACATATAATACAACATACCAATTATTACAAGATGGGTAGATTTTTAACAAATAAAAAAAAATTCAGTTTATACTTTGAATGAATTCAAAATCAAATGTAGTATTAAATATAATATTATTTTGATTATAGTAGAATGCTAAAGAAAAAAAATAATTAAAATATCACAATATAAAAATATACAAAATATACATACAAAGTATATGGAGGGGCAATTATGTCTTTAATCATATTTATGCAAGTATAAAATTCTTGCATTACTAATATCATGGTTGGCTATGCATTAGTTATACATAGCATAATACCAAATACGATGTATAATTAATACTTGTATTAGTTATACATATGTAAGAAAAATATAATACCAAATAAAGAATTAGTAATACACAAAGCCGATGCTTACATTATTTTTTCTAATACCTCCTACCAAATGACCCCTTAATGTTTTGATGTTGAAAAGACAAACTAATATATACATATATAATGATTTAATGGCAATCAACAGTAAAGTAACACAATTGACATTTAACTCAGCCGATGTATGTACATTCATACTTTAAAATATTATTCCCACATACATTGATGTGTAGCTTGGTATCACTTCCTCCTGTTCTTATGTACATTCATAATATTTTAACTTCCTTACAACATCATTGGAGTTACTTTATTATTGATCGAATCAAATTACTTGCTCATGACCATTCTCTTTTTTTTTTTTAAATAACTTTAAAATTGTTCGAATCCACACTACATTCATCACACATTTCGATTCTAAAAATTGAATGTTAATTGAGCAAGAGAATCAAACTGCATGCCCCATGACTTTTAGTTTCTATTGAAATTAACTACATAAACATTTAAAATATATCTTTATATTTTTTATTTATTTCTTGAAATTATGTCAAATATCTATATTTCCTATATTTTAGTTTTATCTATCATAATATTTTCGAATACGTGTATCTTATCTATATAGTATGAATTTTCTCGTTATTATTTGAAAAATCTTTCTCTTCTAAAAAAACAAATAAGTCTTATTCTTCTATATATCTCGATACTGAAATTATTTATTTATATAACTTTTTTCCTTTTTTTTTATTTTTTCCATGTTATTGCATTACCCTAACTTAAAATTATCCATATCATGTTTGCAACTCTCATTATAATATAATATAGATGAATTTAGTTTTTTTCTTGTAATAAATTTTTTATTTGATTTTATTTCTTTTATTCTACTTCTCGGGTTATTGTCTAAATTTGTCAATAACATTTTTGGTATTATTTATTTAATATAGGCATTTTATTTTAAACTTAGTTCAAAGTATAAAACTTACATTCTCTATTTTTCTTTTTTTTATTACATTTCCTACTATAAAACTTTTATATAATTATTTTACTTGGTGTTTAATATAATAATATATTAAAAATAGAAGTGCATATGCTCATACTTTATATTTCACCAAAATTTCAAAGTATTTTTTTTCGTCCTTGGAGTTTTCTTTACTTATTCAAAAGATTGGATAAAATTTATTTTATTTTATTTTTCAATTTAAAATCTTGGATATTATTTGAATTAATTTGGTGTAACAAATAAATAGACAGAAGCGATTATTATTATTGTTATTATTATTATTATTATTGTTGTTGTTGTTGTTGTTGTTGTTGTTGTTGTTGTTGTTGTTGTTGTTGTTAGTAGTAGTAGAAGAAATAATAATAATAATATATGCTAAAATCAGGTTTTCTATTTATCTTTATTTTTATATATGATCTATTTAAGTTTAATTCATTTGAATTAATAAAATCACATAGCGGCTTGGTTTGTTGCCGATAGAAATAATTTGTTTAATCGTGATTACTCCTCACAATCAACATAATGTTATTATTTAATCTAAAAAATAAAATTATTTGTATTTAACGTTGGATACATTCTAATAGATATATATGGTTAATCAAATGAAAATTTTAAAAAGATACATACTTGCAAGATACTATATTCAAGGTAAATCAAACTTGTGTCATGTAAGAGTCAAAATCTATCTCAATCCCCCTTTTAATTGATAATATTCACTGTAACGAAGGAGCCTAAACGGAACTAAAATAATTAAAGATCTATAATAAATTAAATTTAAAATTGCCATTTAAGATTCAAAACAGAATTGAATAATAAAAGATTTAATTTAGTAAATGGGATTGCATATGTAGTTTTTAACCTATTTTTTCTTATTTGACAATATCCCTACAAACTCTCCTTAATTATTTGACAATATCCCTACAAACTCTCCTTAATATTGCCAAGGAGCTTTTTAATAGCTTGCCACTTGGCTTAACCATAATTTCAATATATATGATAACTTTATTGCTTTAATATATATATAGATATGTGCTTCGTTAATTTTTGTAAGTTTATAATTAATGGTTAGAGATTGGGAAGTTTATAAAAAAAATTCGATGAGACAAAATAAACCGAGTACTAACTTTTTCTATTTTTAGACAGATATCGTTTTTTTCTCATAATTAGCTTTATTCCAATTAACTCATATATATACATTCCAATTAATATTTGGGACCTTTTTCCTATATGATGAAATGGAAATATTTTAAAATAATTAATAGCCAAATTAAAAAGGGGCAGAAACAGGAAAAATTGAATAGAGCGTATTAACGTAGATTTTAGTTTCAACTTCGTGTAACTTTGTTGAAGGAAATATCTTGGGAACCTTTGCTCAATTTCTTTCTTTAATGCAGTAGTAGTAATATTTACATTCGCGGGAAAAATACTAATGGCTAACAAGTTTCAATTAATGATGTCGATTTTATTTTAAATTTTTAAAAAAATCCATATTTAAATTCACAGCAAAAATAACCCATTTGACTCTCGAAATCCGCAAATTGCTACACAAATTGGGATGGAGGGAGTACGTAAAAGACTTCCTATATCTTTTTATTTCCTTTTTTGTTTTTTTGTTATTTTACTACCTTGAATGGATGTAGTTCGTGAGGCATGTCCAACTACAACGAATAGACTTAAACCTTGTTTCTCTATGACCTGATTTTACTTCTTTGAACAAATGTAGTTTGTGGGAAGTCCTGATCAATTCAACTAGATGCTCACCATCTATTTTCATTGTTCAAATTTTTCACAAAACAAAACCTTGAGATCGCTTAGAATCAACTGAATCCAAACCAGTAAGCATTCTATTATAATTCCAAGTTTTTAAGGCTGTCGATTCTCTTTGTATGAAAAGTAGAGAAAATGTTGTAAGCAAAGCAATTATATACAAATACCTACTTGAACAATAAAAAAATAAAAAAAAAATAAAAAGTTATCTATTCTAAGTTTGTAATCATTGAACAACAACAAAAAAAAACCCAGTTTGATCCCAACAAGTGGGATCTTGGGGAAGGGTAGTCTGTACGCAGACCTTACCCTACCTAATGCAGGGAGAGAGGTTGTTTCCAATAGACCCTTGGGTCAGGAAGGGCAAAACTAAGAAGAGGAATGCAAGTGAGGAAGAAAGATGGAATCATTGTAACAAGTAGAAATATTACTAGTTGTTGTTGTTGCTGTTGTTGGTGTGTACCTCCAAAATTCTCCTACTTCTAAACTATGCTACACACACGAAAACATATCTTTGTACATAAAACTAGGAAAGAAAAAAAGATTTCAATAGTCCCTAAAAGATGTTAACCCTAACATGTGTCCTCTGTTGCCTAACTGTAGTTTATGAACTGCAGCAATTTCTGTTAGTGTGCAACTATGGTGATGGGATCAGAAATGAATCGAAAGAGAAAGTTTACAGTTCTCTCAACCACAGCTCAATAATGCAAGAGGTGGAAATCTACAGCAACTTCCCCACTTTCCACCATGCCGCTAGAAATCCCAAGCCTTAGGTTTACATGGTTGATTCTCAATTTGATATTCATCATCTACCAATTGTTTGGAGTAGAGTGGATGACAGTGAGCACAGTGAATGACATTTTACACAACTGGGCATGTGGTAGACGCAGGGCATGGGATGTTTCGAGTTGTACTGATATGGATCCTTCCAAAGGAGAGGAATAGGACGGTATTAGATGGAGGCAACTAACTCTGTACAACTTGAGGAATATCCACTTTTAGATGCAGCTAGTTCTTTCCTGTTGCCACATTTAGTGGACTCATCTGTTACCATGTCAAAAAGTTGCAAGTTCTTATATGCAATCCCGTTACTTTCTTATGCCAGCAGCTCCCCTCAATGATTTCTGAATCTGAAGATAGTGAAAAACCCTATGCTATTGGAATACTTTCTACCAATATATCATGCAACCTTGTGTTTCTAGAGAATTTTCATTTCGTTCCTTCAGAATTCAAAATTCCAGGACAAATACCTGAGTCTGCAGTTCTTATTGAGAAGCTCGCTATCTTGTTTAATCCAATACTGATGAAGAGATGATCAAATTGTATATTTCTTGAGTAAATGTGACAACATAAGAGCGATTGACCTACAAAAGGAGAAAATCAGGAGAAATCATGTAAGGCCTTGTCATTTTGATGATCGTCTTATCTGGAAGATGAAAGCCTTGTTCATTTCAGTAACTATTAAATTCAGGCATGCGGCCACACTGCTGTATAACATTTCTATCTACGGTTGACTAAAAGTGAACCTCACTTTTGCAACAAAGAGGACCACTAATGGTATGTATCAGATTTACAGATCAGGTTAATGTCACCCCAAACTTACAGGACCATTAAGGTCTCTTGCTCCTGGAGACTCACTAGGAGAGTACAAAATCTGCAGACATAGCTACAGCTCCTAAAAGAACCAATTTCCACCATCAAAGGCAAAGAAGCTACTATTAGAACAATTGACGTTCAAGGAGAAGTTATATCATGAATAACCAAGAGCGAAGTAAATATCTGCAGTAGGAAAAGTGTAGATAAGGTGATGAGAAGCAAGATGGCTCAATATTTTTGTCAGTATTTCTGAATGTTTCTACTATATCTTATTTATTTACGGGAATAACTAAGATGTATTTTATCAACAGGCATGGAGCTGTATCAAATGCGGAAGTGTAATACGAGATCAAAAAGGCCATGTTGGTCTGATGTTGACCATTGTTGTTCTATTTACAAGGATGGCAAGGAACTACAATTTGATATGTAAGCAGAGTACTTTCTAATAACAGACTGATTTAGAAGAACATCATGCTCAATCCATACCGCTTTTACCTAAAATGGATCTCAAGAGGTAATAGCTGAGTGCAAGAAGTCCATTTCGATCTGATATGCATACACTTTAACTCCCCTAAATAGCTAGGAACTCGTGAGGCAATGAAGCAGGATCCACTTCCCAACAGTTCTTGGAGATGTTTGAGGCTTCTTCATCAGATAGCTTCCTTGCAGGAATCCGTATGCGAAAACAACCCAAGCTCATCCTTCCCTAACAACTTAACAGCATGAGCCCCAATCTCTCTCCTCTTGAAAATCGTCCTAAACCCAGCAACTTTTTCAAGATATGCAATACTCACGCCATGTAAGTCAGTGTAACTACTCAAAGATACAACAATATCATAAGATTGCTTATCCTCAACTATTAGAGTCCTGCTACCAGCACCTAAAGCATTCTCTTTGTACAATGCCCATACTGAACCTTTCGAGGGGTAAATCCTATACAACTCTCTTGCTGCTCTTTCACAATCAACAACATGTGAAAACTTCTTCAAAGATTTAACCAAAGCATGCCGAGACACCTTAAACTTCCCACAAGAAATATGAAAACCCATTTTCCCCCAATGTAGCAGTGCCTCATCACTATTACTTTGGAACTCCAACCTACTCAATTTCACCTCAAAGGGATGCACGGAAATAACATCATCAATCAAAGCATAATCCCTTGGCATTCCATCATCGTCATAAACAGCCCATACTTGTCCTTTCTTGAAACTCCTCTCTACTCTATCCTTGTCAAAATTATAAAGATCAAAAGTTTCCACTGCCATTGTCTCCAAAACATCCTGCCAAGACCCTTTACTCCTCTTGCTACTTGAAACCCTTCTTCTTCCTCCATCCTCCGAACCATCCCCTTCTAACAAATCATGCCTCACCCTCTTTTCCCTCACCCACACAATCGGTGTCTCCATCTCCAATTCATTTTCCTTTTCTATCAAACTCAAATCAGTCTCCTTTCTTTTCTCACTTTCCATTTCTGCTAAATTAAACTTCATTCCCTTCTTATTCTGCTCATCTTCTTCATGCCTAGACCCTTTACCCTTCTTCCTACTTGAAACCCTTCTTCTTCCTCCATCCTCCAAACTATCCCCCCTTAACGACTCATGCCTCACCCTCTTCTCTCTCACCCTCGCATTAAGATTCTCCATCTCCACTTCATCTTCCTCTTCTATCAAACTCAAATCAGTCTCCTTTCTTTTCTCACTTTCCTTTTCCATCAAATTGAACTTCATTGCCTTCTCATTTTCTGCCATTATCTCCGAATCATCCTGCCTTGACCTTTTACCATCCCTCTTGCTACTTAAGTCCCTTCTTCCTCCATCCTCCAAACCATCCCCCTTTAACGACTCACGCCTCACCCTCTTCTCTCTCACCCTCGCAATAAGCTTCTCCATCTCCACTTCATCTTCATCTTCATCTTCTATCAAACTCAAATCAGTCTCCTTTCTTTTTTCACTTTCCTTTTCCATTAAATTGAACTCCATCTCCTTTTCATTCTCCGCCACTATCTCCAAATCATCATGCCTTGACCCTTTACCACCCCTCTTTCTATCTAAATCCCTTCCTTTTCCTCCATGCTCCAAACCATCCCCCTTTAACGACTCACGCCTCACCCTCTTTTCTCTCACTCTCGCAATTAGCTTCTCCATCTCCACTTCATCTTCCTCGTCTACGGAACTCAAATCCGTCTCCTTTCTTTCCTCGCTTACCTTTTCTGTTAAATTAAACTTCACTCGCTTATCAATCTCCGCCTTTTCTTCCCTCGTCTCTCCTACCTCCACCTTTTCCTTATTCACCTTCTTTTTTACTAACATTTGCATCTCAGCTAATGTCATTGTCTCTTCCTCCCCTTTATCTACATTCCTCACCTTACTCTTACTCCGTGACCTCAACTCCTTAATTAAACCATCATCGCTCTCAACATCTACTTCCATGTCCACATTCCTTACTTTCATCGCCCTCTTTGCCCTTACAACCTGGGTTCCATTACCAATTCTCACCTTACCCTTAGTCATCGACCCTTCAATCAAACAATCATCGCTCTCAATATATCCTTCCGTGTCCACATCCCTTACTTTCGCCCCCCTCTTTGGCCTTAAACCCTTATCACCAACACCATTTTCATCAACATTTCTCATCATTTTTCCTCTCGGCCTCTTCAAAACCTCACCAACATTCTCCATTTTCCCCTTCCCCCCTAACTCCCCATTTCTTGAAAACACCAAATTCACACTTTTCCTGGCCCTAATCCTAGCACTCACTCTTGTCCCTTCAGAAACCCCTAAATTTTCACTATTTCCTTCAACCTCAATCGCCTCGAAACTTTTCTTACAACTTGGACACATTAAATTATGCCCTAGATACTTTCTCTCAAACTGATGCAACAATCTACACCCCGAACACGCCGTCCAAAACGTCGTCCTTTCACCTGTTTCACTACCCTCCTCGGCCATTAAATCCGACTGCATAGAAAACCTAAGTTTCACATCATACTCCTTCCTCCTAATCTTATCCGATAAAACCTTAAACGCTTCGTTAACAAGCTTAAATGCCTCCTCTGATGCCACGTAAGGGTTCTTATCGGGGTGTAGGGTTAGAGCTAGCTTTTTGTACTGTGTTTTTATGGTGTTTAAGTGTGAGAACCGTTCAATTTGGAGGATTTTGTAGTAGTCGGGGAGAATTGAAGTGTTAGCGGCGTTAATGGTGGACGTAGGGAGCATTTTGAACGAAGTGAGCATTTCAGAAACACCAGAGGCTTTACTATTCTAAGCTAGTAACGTTGTTCTAAAATCATCGCTTGGCTGACAATTACGTTGTCTTTCTAAAGTCGTCTTAATTAACACAATTTTGATATATGACGTGAACAATGCATATTATTTAACAGTTTGGATCATTGTTCCTCGTCGTTTTGTAATATATTCTATTGTACTGTATCGTATCGTTTTATAAATACAATGTTTAAATAGATTGTATTCTTTGTCATTATTAAATATTATTTTGCTATTTGGTTTGACTGTATCGTACTGTAATGTAACTGATAAGTTTACTAAAATACCCTCAATTATTTAAATATTAAATTTATCAAAAATTATGCATAAAATAATTTTTTTGAAATGAAACAAATGAAGGCAAAACAACTTAAGAAAACAGAACAGAAGAAAGGCAAAACAAAGGAGCACAACTAATTATAATTGAGTTAAAAGCAAATTAGGAGAAAAAGTAAAATAAAAGGCGGCAAAACACCTTTAACGTTGGCGGCAGAACTACTGGAAAAAAAACAAAGTAGGTTAGAAGTTGGAGATTTTGAGTTAAAATAGAAAAAAAGGTAAAGGGTAAATAGAATTGTGGAGTAATAATTTAGGGTATAATTGAAAAGAAAAATAGGAAACGATCCCACCATACCAAATCGGTTGTTTCAAAAAATGGGACTTTTTATTGTTCCGCAACAATGGATTTAACAATACAATACAACCAATTTTAATGAAACAATCAAAACAAATACTGTTTTTGGATAACAATACAATACGATACAATGAGCAACAACCATCCAAACAAGCTGTAAAGTTAGAGCAAAAGGTTGATCTTTAATATAACGCTAGAGGAAGAAAATATTTTTTACCTTATCTTTTAATAATTAGCGAAAAATTTACATAAAAACTAGTCTTTTATACTATATTATAAGCACGAAGGCTCTTAGCAAAATGCCGTAGGCTTTTTTTACCCTTTAAAAATAGATTTTACATTGGACAAAATTGTAAATAAATTATTTCCATAATATTTAAGAATTTAATTCAACTAAAATCTTTCTTACTAATTTTTTTTTATTTGAACTACTATATAGGAATTCCTAATATTTAGGACATTAAATCAATTGAATTATACCTTATATAAATTTTTTTATTATTTGAACTAATAGATAAACTCGATAATAATAAATGCAATTGACCAACAATTAAAGGTTTTAAAGGAGCTGAAATAAATTAACTCATGTCAAACTATCGAGGATGACGTTAATTTTAAATTTGAATACAAAAACTTGAGTTTTAAAACGTATAGCAAAAATTTACTTTCGTGTGCACTAATTGTGTTTTTCATTCTTTTTAATCATGTTCATTGAAAGTTTAAAATAATTTACACTTTCAAAATTTGAGTCATTTAATTATTTATTTAGTATTTAAAACTTTGATATTTACTAAAATTTTAAAGACTAAGTCTCTCTCAATTTGAATTAGCATTATCAAAGAATTCTAACGAATAATGTTTAGAACATTAATATTAACTAAATTTTGAAGACTAAATCTCTCGTTATTTGAAATATATTATATCATATAATTATAACCAATTAATTTTATATAATTAATTATCTTTAAAAAGGATTAAGTAAAAAACTATGTAAAGTGTATAATGTCGGATGGCACTCATCCAATTTCCGTATTCTTAATTATTCATTTTTAACCAATGAAGAAAAATCAAGCTATTAAATCATAAAATACTATAAAATCTTACATAAGGTGAAAAGGAGGCATAACAATTCAAAGTTGAGATGATAAGGTTATAGAACTCAGACTAACTTTAAGTTAAATATATGGAATGATGATCGATGAATTTTATGGAGCAGAATCTCTTTCTTTATTGAGTTAGCTTATACTCATGAATTCTGGAGCTTAAATTTTTATTTTTTTTACTTTTAAATTATTTTTAGAAGTATATTTATTTATTTAAAAAATTACTCACCGAGATAGAGCACACGCGCAAAGCGCGTACCATGAGACTAGTTATTATAAAAGCATAAATACAATGTCAGTTTACAAAAATAATCTTATAATATTAAGCATAATAACTCATAATAAAAGGTCGTAACCGAAATTCTAGATATTAGCCTTATAATCATATTAGTTTCAGGTTACTAATCACGCTAGCTTCAAATAAATGCAAAAGGACTTGTAGTTACTTTCGTGAGTGAAGTCTAACAATGAATTTGACCCATTTAATTATACACGTGATAATGTTTACAATTTGGTTCCAACAATGATAGAGGAACAGATTTTGAGTCTAAATTTATTTATAACTCTATATTTATTAACCGGAAGAACTTATAGGGAAATAACATAATTAAAATAACTTATTTTTTAGACTACAATGCCTTCTATGCTAATTTTTAAAATTTAAAATTAATAAAATCTTGTCTAAATTCTTATTAAAAATATATAGGAAGGTTTAATAAAATTAATTTCATAAGAATCTTTTGTATTAGAAATACATTACCACTACATAATATCAAATACGAAAAAAAAAATAAAAGTGATATTAAATGGAATGCATAAAGAGTTGAAATTGAAAATAAAAAATACCCCCACAATAATGTATTTTTATATTATATTTGAACTATTTTCCTACTCAAACAACTTATATAATCATCACAAATATATCAAAGCAGAGCAATAGTGATAAATTTAAAGCAAAATTGATAATATGGGATGAAATACTTATGGCTAAGTGTCAAACGGTCGAAATAATTGACCAGAATTCTAGAGATATATTGGATATGAGTCGTATGGTGAAAAATTAATAGTTTGGGAGGTGATTTCTGCCAAGTACTAACAGTAGTTCCAAAATCAACAAAAAGAGAGACCGTAGAAGCTAGCTTGCCAAAGTTATACTTCTAGCCTCAAATGAAAAAGATTTAACTGACAAGAAATATGAAGTAAGAATAGATCCAGTATTCGGTGTCTTCTTGCTTCGTGTCAGAAACGAAGAAAAGCATACAATAAAAGATGATTTGGTTCTTCCTAAACACTTGGTTATCAGTCCTAATGGTAATAATACTGCATTTAATAAGAGAAATATATTTATCGTTATATAAAATAATATGTGCAAATCGCATAATAGAATTAAAAAGATATCGTAACTAGCAAAAATGAATATGTTGATCAACTAAATAAAAAGGTTGATTGCAAAATTTTATAGTAAAAATAAAATATTTTTCAGTTCTTGACTCAGTAGAAAATGATACCAATAATTACTATAAAAAAGAATACTTAAATACTTTAATACCAAATGACCTTCAACCATACATGTTTGTTGTCAAGTTTCTTATTTTTTACGTATGTTACTGTCACCGTATATATAATAGACTAAGTTAAAATTGATTTTTCATTGTATATAGGTTAATTTTAAAGAAAAATATGCATGTCATGCTACTGAAAAACTTAGATACGTCGAGTAGCTTATGTAACAACACACAGGTGGTATATAGAAATTTTGACAATAACGTCATACATGCAAAAATTATGATATTGGTTAACGTGTTTCTAAAGTATATTCTTATCCTTGTGTCCAACTTTCGTCTTCCGAAACTAAGGAATATCCTTTTAAATGTGTGAAAATAATTTTTAGTATGTTTATGTTTTACAAATATAATAAATAAAGCACAAGGATAAACATCATAAATATTGGAATATATTTACCCCAATATATTTTCATGCACGAACAACTATATGTTGCACTTTCAAGAGGGATATCAAGATCGACAACGAGAGTTCTGGTTAAGGTAGAGCAACCAGCGCATTAGGAGGAAACATACACACAAAAATATTGTCCGCAAAGAAGTGTTCGTTAAGATACCATAACATTAAATACTCTTAAACTTTAATATATAATTATCTAACTAACATGAAAAAATTGATCATTTGTGTAAGTTTTGATAATGTCCGTTTATTTTAAATTCATGTATTATGCTAATGTAACAATATTTTTTGTTATTTAGATGATTATTGTATTATTTTAGATAAAATTTCTCTAAATAATTGAATTTTATTGTTCCTTCATATAAATAAATGTTGTAATCAGCACGTGTTATTATTAACGTGCAACACACATTCATAGATACTAGTTAGTTAAATAATAGGTTTGAACCGAAAGTTTTAGTAATTTTAAAAGCGCCCACTCATAAATAAATGAGTTGTAAAGTTAGTAGAGGTGTGAATTCATGCTTGAATCTTCCCAAAATTCAAAAGTACTTATCAATTTGTAGTTAAAGCTAGTCAAACTCGTACACAATATCGATCAAACTTGATCCACTCTGATCAATCAATCGTTCATAAAGTCGTGTAAACTCATGATCATATGTTACCTTCTTCTTTTTTTACAAACTCATGATCATATGTTACCTTCTTCTTTTTTTAAAACTCAAATTTTGAATTTTATTGCAAATACTCGAAATCCACACCATTTTTCACAAAATATAAAAAAACTCTTTTCCTAATATTATTTGGTTAATACAATTTAAAATTTTCCTCTAATAACTTTGTAGAACTAATTGACCTTTTTTTATTAAAGAGAAATCTGAGCCGTTGAAACAAGTCCACGGAAAACAATCAACAAAATTAATCATCAACACAATCGAACAGAAGAAGACAAAGCCATCGAAACTTCACCTTCTCTTACTGCAAATCCTCGGAACAGCGACACACCCAATTTTTCTCTCTCCAAATTTACCTCCTTAATTTCCCAAAATTTTGGGGTTTCTTTTTTGCTCGTTTTTATCCCCAATTTATATTCAATCTTTATTTTTTTTCCTTCTAATTTTGAGGTTTACCAGCTGGGTACTGTAATTTAACTGGGGTTGACTGTAATTGGAGTTTTACTGCAGTTAAAGCTGACCCAGTTCTTCAAGATTCACTAGTCTTTGTTTAATTTCCATGGTAACTAATAAATTCACCGTGTTTAATTTGTTATTGGGTGTTTTGGGTTGCTTTTTTCTGTTTATGTTTGTATAATTCTATATGTGAATTCATAAAATGAACTATATCTACACTAGCTGTAGAACTACTGCAACCCTGTTACAGCTTGTATTGTATTGTTATTTTAAATGCAATGTGGTTTCGATTGTTACTTAAAATTTATTATATTGTATTAAAAAACCCATTGTTGTGAAACAGCGGAAGGATCCCATTTTATGTAATGATTGATCTGGTGTGATTGGATCGTTATGTTGTTCTGTATGTGGAGTCCATTTTTGTATTGTATTGTTATTTTAAATACAATGTTAGTTGTGATTGTTACTTAATTTAATTATATTATATTATATTATTAAATCTGTTGTTATGAAGCAGCGAAAAGACTCCATTTTACATAATGATCGATTTGGTGTGATTGGATCTTTATGATGTTCTGTATGTGGATTCGTAAAATGGACTATGTTTACACTGGCTGTTGACATACTGCAATCCTTTTAGGGTTTTACTTTATCCATGTTAAACCAAGGTCTTTCTATGTGATGGAGGACTTTCTAGTATTCAAAAATGGGTACAATGGAGTGGAGGATTTGGATTGAGGCTTAGTTGATTAACTTGAACTTTATGCTTTTGCGAGTTAGTTTTCATTTGGAAGTTGGGAGATTGTTATAAGTTAAATGGGAATTTGTTTGAATGGATACTCGAGCTTGGTGAATATCGCCGATTAATTCCAATTAGCCAGTGATGTTTGACAATTTTATGGAGCCCGGGTTACGGTAGGCGGGCAGCCAGCGTTAAACTAGCCAGTTTCATGATGAATCATCACGTTAGATGAGTTTAAATGGAAGTAAAGTTGTCAGCAAGGATTCATATAGACGACCCCAACTAGTTTGGGACTGAGGCGTAGTTGTTGCTGTTGTTGTTGTCTGTGTTTGTCTACGCTGATCTGTGGTGCTTTTGGTCTATTTGGTTACTTTTGACAATTTCATGTGTAGAATATTTATCAATTAGAAAGTGATTTAAAACTAATTTTTGATGCATATATGTGTATGTGCACGACAGAATGGTTTGAGGAATTTTTGACATAGTAGTGCAGTCGAGCCATGGGTAGCAGTGAGATGGATAAATCCTCAAAGGAGGCAAAGGAAGCAAAAGAGCCGAAGACTCCCAATTCACAGGTAACTGGTTGGTGCTAAGAGAGAATACTGTGTTTTCTATAGATAACTGGTAAAGTTGATAGATGCCAGTGGATGGCGCTGGTTGAGACATATAAACAACTTTGACTTACTTTTGGTACTGGCTTGGTGTTCAGTAATAGAACTTTTGTGCCAAAAACAAAAAACCGTTTTTTCCCTGAACAAGTATTTTTGTGTGAGTTCTTTTAATCATCCCACCAATTAATGTGGTTTGCTTCTTGGCACTATATAGGAGCAGGCTTCTACTACTACCGCCGGCTCGGTCAATCCAGATTGGTCTGGCTTTCAGGTATGGTTTCTCTGTAGCATAGTTTCTCAGCCTTTTGCCTCATTTATTGGCATTTCTTTGTTGGTAGTCTAAGGACATTGATGATCAAAATGCAGGCATATTCTCCTATGCCTCCACATGGGTTTATGGCATCAAATCCTCAAGCACACCCTTATATGTGGGGAGTTCAGGTATGGAAATTTCACATGTGGCATGGTTGTGATTCACGTGCTGTTTTGAATTTCTTTCAAAAGTCGGATCTAATTAGCATTACAAGAAGCTAGTATCAGCATGCGAATTTCAGGATAGGTTCTGACTTTTGAATCAAAAAGCATTACATTAAGCTAGTTAAAATGTGTATTGATTCAATTACATACCCCCTGGTCCGCAAGAGTTGAAAGATAAAGAGATGATTTAAGTTCGTTATATTTCACTCTTTGATGATTTGTTTATGATGGGTGTGGCTCTATGATGATCTGATAACTTATTCTTGGGGTTTCATCTTGCATGTTAGTGATTCGTTTATGGGCTTGGATACTGTGCTTTCTACTCCCTCCTTTTCATTTTGTGTCTTTTGACTGGACACGAAGTTTAAGAAAGTAAGGAAGACTGTTGAATCTTATGGCCTTAAAGTAAAGATGTGTATGATGTATCAAAATGTCGTTTAATCGTGTGGTCTTAAACATGCCATGTAGGATGCTGGAATTGAAGAGTTACTAAATATAGAAAGTGGCATCAAAATCCCGGGACCCGCGCATAGCAGGAGCTTAGTGCACCGGGCTGCCTTTTTTTTATACTGCAAGGAATGTAGGATGCTACAAAAAGGAAAGTAAGACACATAAATTGAAATGGAGGGAGTAATAAATATTTGAGAGATGACACCTTTTTTTTTGGTGAGGAGGGAATCTATTATGGACATTAGAAATCCCGTTTTTATCAGCATTCTCGTTACTTGGCTAATCGCTTATGAATTTAATTATAGAAGCATTCTTAGCTTAAGCTATCTTTTGGTTAATATGAAGTGCTCATATATGACACATATAAGCATCGAATTAATTTAAGCGAGAAAGATTGCGGTATGCCTCAGTTGTCTTTCAATCGGCGTGCTTATAGATAATATATCGAATTGGTTCATAAACTTAGTTAAAATTATGGGAAAGGTTTGAGCTTTGAGGTTCGGACCTGTTAAGTAGGGTCAAAGATATATTAGATTGTGGTTTTAGTATTCGATTGTTGGTAATTTCCAATTTTGGTCCCTGTGACATGCAAATAACACATCTACTGGTCAATTAATAGGATTGTGTATTTGGCCTTTCCTCTAATATGTTTTCTAAATTTTATTGTATTTTTAAACTAAACCATGAGACGACTTATCTTTTATGTTAAGAGAGAATTAGTTTTGTCCCTTTACTCTTTATTTTAAAGTGTAAAATCAGTAAACTTGTTTCCTCAGAGTAAAAAAAGCCATTTTTAAGAAAACTTTTTACAAAAAAGCATATAATACTATTGATCAAATGTCAAATATTCATATTTCACCGAGACCTAGACTGAAATTCGTTAATGAGGGACCAAAAGTACAATTATTCCTTTTGGATAGATTATATGTTTAAATTGTGTCAAATTAGCCGGAGATACTATCACTTAGAGAAGGGTTGTAAAGCAGCTTCTTGAGTTCGCTTGGTGCGATTGATTCACAACCTGAATAAAGCAGCTTGTCTTTCTCTTTTAGATGTTTTAAAACGAGCTATAGGGCTTGTTGTTCAAGCTAAATCTCTTTTTCCCTTCTGCCTCTTCTTCTAATTTGAGTTCACAGGTACTCTAGTGGTACCAAATTTGTAGGAAAATACTGTCACTTACATAGAGAAGAGCAGTAAAGCAATTTAAAGTGCTCAAACTGCGTTTTTTAACCTTTGCTACTACAGCATAGCTGGCACAAATTGAATAAAGCAGGTTGTTATGATGAAATAGCTTGTCTAATGCTTTTTATAGGGGAAAAAGTGACTGATGATAGATCTCTATGGCGTTTTTTCATTATGTTATTATCTTTTTATTGTGAAATTAGTGTAATTATTGTACTATCAAAGAAATAAGTACACGTAACATGGTTCTTCTGTTGCATCTGTGTGTTTTGCAAGCGGTGCTTTCATCATACACTTCTGCATTTGGATCTGGATGTCATGAAAATATGTAATTATGTTGTTTGCTTTATGCACATTTCTACTTGCATGATTTTCTAAAATATGACTAATCTCGAGTCTCAAGCGGCAAAACCTTGCTGTCTTCGTGCATTTTGAAGAATATGTTGTGTCAATTTGCTACCACCTTGTGTTGATGTGTGCCTCCTGAAAATTTCACATGTGGAATGTACATAGCTTTCTTAGCTACGTTGCCAGTGTCTTGTACTGATCCTAAAATTGTCAAGAAGACAGACTTGGTATAAATTTTGTAGTCCCACTCAAGCAGTTCTTTGGATAGCGTTCACCGTTCCACAAGTGTTAATATCGTTAACTGACACAAGGATGCAAATTTATTCCAGACTGCATATTTCCTAATTCCTATTACAGGATTACCGCGAAGAAGAGCAATTGAGGCTTTTATTTCAAGTCGTCATCAAAGCTTCTCAATTTTTCTTCTGAAATCTTGATGAATAAGTTAATGATGCTTCTGTACAACAATTCTGCTGGTTTCTTTTTTACTCCATCTCCATGGATTGTGGAAGTGTAAAGATTATTCTGATGAATCTTCAAGCACGTGGATAATAGTGCCAAAATGTAGTATTTCTATTTTATGGATTATCTTTTAATCTGATTTTTGTGGTTTGTATTTCCTCGGTTTTGTTTGTGGTTCTATTTTACAAGTTGCTACCACAGTTTGTGGTTCTATTTTATCTCTGGATTTTCACAGTAGCAGCCGATAGCGTTTTAATAAAATTTGATCTTGTCAAAAAAACAAAAATATTTCTTTAACAATTTTGGCGGCTGGTTTTTCAGCAATTTATGCCACCCTATGGAACTCCACCACATCCGTACGTTGCAATGTATCCCCATGGTGGCATATATGCTCATCCATCGATGCCTCCGGTATAATCTTGTTGCCTAGTGTTTACTGTTTTACTAACTATATGCATCTCAGTTCTGATTTTGCTAACTTGAAACTGATATTTTCCAAATTAATCAGGGATCTTACCCTTTCAGCCCTTTTGCGATGCCTTCCCCAAATGGCGTCGCTGAAGCTGCAGTGAGTACCTACGTTGAATGTGTTAAATAACTTTGTCCACGTAATCGATGCTTGAAGTTTCCAGTTCTCATATTGCTTCCTTCATTTTTCCTTATGCAGGTTAGCAACCATGGTAATGTTGAAGTAGATGGTAAGTCATCCGAGGGAAAGGAAAAATTGCCCATTAAGAGATCTAAGGGAAGCTTGGGTAGTTTGAATATGATCACCGGGAAGAACAATGGACCTGGTAAGACATCTGGAGCTTCTGCCAATGGAGACTATTCTAAAAGGTACGATGCATAATACGAAAGTTATCAGAATATTGGAAATTATAATATAAACAGAAGAATGGTTATTGAATGGGCACTTACAGCGAAAGCAGAATAAATGGGCACTTACAGCCCAAATTGCCTTATTAATTTTTTCTGGTCGATCAACTTCAGCTCATCTTCTCATCTGAGACTTTTACAAATTGAATAATGTAATCAAGCCAAATGTGACTTCTTGGTTTTGTTGGCTCTACTTAGTATGCATTTCCGATTGAGCGGATTCTAGTCATCAGATGGTTGCAAGTCATGCTCCATATTTCCCAATTTAGCTATTGTTAGCACTTCCTGAATGTCGTAAGAGTTGGCTGGAATAAGTAGTGTTGTAAACACGTTTTTAAGTTAAAAGAGTAGGGCTTCCGGTCAGGGGCGGATGTAGTGTTCTACCGAACCCATAACTTTCGATGTGGTGTAAAAATTCATTAAAATTGCAAAATAGTAGATATGAACCCATAACTTTAAAAATATATGAGTTCAATGCTAAAAACCTTAAAAGTTGAACTCATAGAGTTTAAATCCTGGATCTACCTCTGCTTCCCGTTGGAGTGATGTGTTCTTTGACGAGCGCAAAACACAATACGAAATTGATGCTCGCTAGCCAAAGATAGTATAGTTTAATCATCGTCTCCAAAGGGATTGGATTTGAACAATATTCAAGTAATTTCTTGCCTAAGCTATTGAGGATGATTAACACTTTAGTTGGGATGATTAATAACTAAGATTAACTACGAAAACTAATAGCATGTTTGGCCAAGTTTCTTTTTGGCCAAAAGTGATTTTTTTTTTTTTGCCAAAAGCACTTTTGGCCAAAAATTTAGGTGTTTGGCCAAGCTTTTGGAAGGAAAAAAAGCGCTTTTGAGGAGAAGCAAAAGCAGAAAAAAGTCGCTTCTCTCCAAAAGCACTTTTGAGAACAATACACTTAGAAGCAGTTTTTTAAAGCTTGGCCAAACACTAATTGCTGCTCAAAAGTGTTTTTCAAACTAATTAGCCAAACATAAATTGATTCTCACCGAAAGTACTTTTGAGAAAAGTACTTATGAAAAAAAGCACTTCTCAAAATAAGCCGATTTTTGCAGCTTGGCCAAACGGGCTATAAAGCAATTAGCAATTGATCGCATAAAGACAAGAGTTGAGTCTTTACGAGATGAACTAATATAAAGCACTGTGAAAATATGCTCTCAGGCATTGTGAAAATATGCTCTCAGGCACTGTGAAAATATGCTCTCAGGCATTAGGCAGTCTAATGGTGTTCATGAAAATTCAAGATTCCTTGTTCTCAGGCTCCTCGGGGAGTGTGCCTGAGAGCGTAAGAAAGTGCTTTATATTAGTTCTGATAGTGCTTTAAAGCACTGTGAAAATATGCTCTCAGGGCTAATTAGCCAAGACTTCTCTCTCGATTAAATCTTAGCTCTACGAGATGAACTAATATAAAGCACTGTGAAAATATGCAAGCACGCGTTAGTGGATTAGTCTTTAGGAAAACGTATCTCGAATATTCTCCTAACTTGATTTAATCAATTAATCAACTACTCAACAAGCTCTTTCGATTACAGATTACTTAAAAGAATCAATGAATTAAACCAACCAAAATAATGCAAAGATAATCACCAAAATATTCCTCTTTCGATTAAATAAGCTGGTGAACAAAGTTACAATCAATTTAAAGTTCCATAAACGAATTCATGCAAAGAACTAGAGTTAAAATCCATAAATATCAATCAAACCACCGTATCCGTCAAAAAACTAGAACCATACCGCTTTGAACAGAGTCTCTAGTGCTACCTCCGGTGAAAGGAATGAAGATCTTGTATATAAGGACCAAGGAGGATCCTATCCTAAAGGAGAAGGAGGAGTAGGAGGAGTCAATTTTCTTTGAAGATCGAGGAACGTAGTGTCGGACAAAACGCTAAGGCGAACTACTCCATAATCATGGAGAAATTAATCACAACATAAAGTTGAGGAAAAAATGATTCCTTGTGCTCTGAGTCTCCAATGCTTTTCCAATCTTTCGTTGGTCAAAAGTCCCCTTAAAATCGTATTTTTGATGTAGTTATACCATGTAGGAATGGATCTGGACGGAACTACCCTTTTCAAGCTGAAACAGGAAAGTACTCTGACAAAAATACACATGCTAGTGGAGAACTTCAGAGGGCTGGTTTTTGCACTCTCCAGAAAAATTGCATCACCACCTTGTGCCCCACGGTGTGCTAGTGCATTGTTTTCATAGTAATCTTTTTTTCTCATTTTTTGATATCCAGACTCGGTCCTCAACCCCGCGAACATGATCTCAGCTTAATTTCTTGGGCTTTTACTCGGGACTTCAATTTAGCTCCAACTTGTTCAATTTAGCTCTAAATTATCTTAATAGTTCGGAATCATTTCCTACAAGGCATAAAACACGTGATAAGCGCAAATCACCATTATTTAAGCTCAACCTCAAGTAAAATGCAGTAATTAGTGTGCAAACTATGACTAAAATACGGGTTTCTAGCCTACCATCATTCTTCTCATGTATGGTTTTCTGGTACATACTGTTTTGTAATCTTTTTAGCTTTTGCTGAGCAAGATAATTGCTGTCCAGGAATATAAAATATACTTATTGGTTAGGTTGAATACAGAAATATTTTGGAGTATCAGATATATTAGTATGTTTGTTGCTATTCATTATATTTTCTGTCCATGTGAGAATGTCTTTTTGCTTAAAGTATTTTGAGTTGTCAAGCCTAAATACTTCCCCTATCAGTTCATGAGACTTATGACCTGTGCCAATGTTGGACTTGCAGTGCCGAGAGTGGAAGTGAAGGGTCAAGTGAAGGAAGTGATGCAAATTCTCAGAATGTGGGTATTGTATGATGTATTTTGTTTTATTTCAATTATTATATGGTAGAAGGTAGTTTCTTATTTCCTGTTTATGGTAAGTATGATAAACATGCTTTCCATCTTAAAGCAATGGCTTCAGGCTTGTCTGTGCTTTGTACAATTCAACATATTCAGTTATGCGCGCGCGTGTGTGTATTACAGGGAAAGCAAACTCATTGTTCTGTCAGTATGTCCATTGGCTCGTCGAAGCAGTATCTGATTGTATGTCATCTTGATTTTGTAGGAGTCACCAATGAATTCAGGAGGCGGGCAAGATTCAGGTCTGGTGATATGAATTTGCTTTGAATATGTGGTAACTATTTTGGCGATGAATATATTTGATGGAAAAGTAGTACAATGTCTCTGCTACAGCTGACACATCTCAAAATGGAAATGCTGCACATGGTTCCCAGAATGGAGGGACTGGCGGCGCTCCTCATTCAATGATTAACCAACCTATGGCAATCGCCCCGATATCAGCTGCTGGGGCGGGAGGTATTCCTGGACCCACAACCAACTTGAATATTGGTATGGATTACTGGGGTGCTGCCACCGCATCATCTATTCCTGCAATACACGGAAATGTACCTTCTGCTTCAGTTGCTGGAGGGTTGGTTGCTGCTGGATCACGAGATAGCGCCCAATCACATATGTGGCTTCAGGTATCCTTTTTGTCTCTCCATTTGCTAAGAACTCATGATTCTGTATGTAGATTTGTAAAGCGAGTCTATTGCAGCTAGATTCACAAATCTAGATAACTGCGATGTATGTCCAAATAAAACACACTTAAAAGAGCACGTCCTTTAGTTACATGAGAGAAGTATGGATTAAATTATTCACGCTGATATAGGCTTTGTTAATGACTTAATACACATATATGTGCATGGGATGGTTTGATCCGAGTTAGGATACGGAGTTGGAGTTGGAGGAGAACGCCAGAGTCCAAGATCTCCATGAATTCTATTATTTTACTTCAGTCATTATGTGTTGAACCTTATTGTTGTTATTTACTTGTTCCTATTCTTCCTCTCGAGCTAAGAGTCTTTCGGAAACAACCTCTGTACTTCCCAGGGTAGGGGTAAGGTCTGCGTACACATTACCCTCCCCAGACCGCACTTGTGGGATTCCACTGGGTTGTTGTTGTTGCTGCATTATGTGTTAACAGAAGCAAAAGCTTTACCACTAAAATATCACCTGTTTCCACCCAAGATTTCATATCATCAGTTCCATTCTTTGTCTAAATTGCAAAGTAAATGGGCTTCTAATGAAGTGTCGTCCTTGCCATTCACTCAGTGCTGAGCATCTTCCAGTCTCATATGTTTTAAAAGGGACGGCACATATTAGAAGATCATCTGATTTCTCTGCAACCATTTCTTTCAAATTAATTTTCTGCTTTTCTTACTTTTTAACTGAGGATGTCTCTTTTAACATAGTGTTTCTTCTCTTTCTATAGCTTTATGCATTTTCACTGACGAGGTTTTCTTTGCGATTGAATTCAGGATGAAAGGGAGCTTAAGAGGCAGAGAAGAAAACAGTCCAACAGGGAATCTGCTCGTCGATCTAGGTTACGAAAGCAGGTACAAATAATCCTTCAGTTTTTTCCTTTTTTCAATCATCATTATTAACCCTGACTCCACTTCCTGACTCCACTTTGCCTTTTGTGAGCCAGGCAGAGTGTGATGAACTTGCGCAGCGTGCTGAAGTTCTTAGGGAAGAGAACTCCTCTCTTAGAGCTGAAGTGAATCGTATCAGGAGTGAGTATGAGCAACTTCTTGCTCAGAATGCATCCCTTAAGGTATATCTCTCTACCCTTCTTCAGTTCGGCCAATAGACGCTAATAAATAATTATTACTCCACTAGTGGAACAATATGAGTAGATCTGGAAAACGTAATATTGACTTCTTTGTTTTTCTAACCCGTCAAATATTTGAAACAAATTCAGTTTGCAAAAATAATTAATATTTGGGACCGGAGGCGGTTTTTATTTTTATTTTTAATATGCTATTAAGTCATTGGATTTGACTTTGCAGGAGAGACTTGGGGAAGATCCAGGGGAAGACGATCCAAAAACTAGTCGAGATGACCAACTTCTGGGCAAAAAAGCGCAGCATTCTTCACAAAAAGAGTCCGAGCAGTGTAGCTAATGAAGTTTTGGCTGCATTAATGTGGATTAATGATTAGGAGCTTAACCTAACAAACTTTGTAATAGCAAGGGTTTAATCTGCAGATTGTTAGTGTTATCAGGATCTGTATGTCCAATATTGTCCATTGTTTCTCTGTTGGACCAATCTTTTATGGTCGAGAAACCTGGATAATATGTAGAGAATGTGATCGTCGCACTAGTTCTGTTCCAGCAGCGTGCATGGAGATGTCTATTTCTTCCTCAAATTTGTATTTACTAATATGGTTGACCAGTACTGATCCGTGGGGTTTTTGTTTTGGTTAGTAGAAGTGCTTTGCTCGCTGGCAGTGCCTCTGACTCGGGTTTTGGCTGTAGGATTCACTAAGGTGACGAAAGCTGAAGCCAAGGTTCTTTGCCGTGCTCCATAGATTCTTGTGGATTATGGGTGTATTTTCAGTATCTCGTTGGTTTAAAAAAATTATTGTAGTAATAAGTACTGATACAATTTGTGTATTTCAACTCGCCTTTTCTTAGGAATATTTCTTCTGCATATTTGTGTCCTTGTTTGATGATTGTTTCTTTTTTCAGATGCATAAATGAAATATTATTGCCAGAACTTAGTGTAGCATCTTCGGGATGACATATTGCTTTCTTCCTCTGGTTTTCCACGTTCAAGAATGACATTTTCCCTTTCTATTTATTTTTAATTGAATTATGATACATTTTTTCCCGAGTTGCGAACTAATGAGTCTATTAGAAAGTCGAGTTAGCAATTTTTACCCTAATTGATCCAAAAGGCAAGCCTTCCATTCTTGCGTTGACTGTAGAGTGTATTTAAATGAGCAGCCATAGCTTGAATGTTCCTTCACCCTTTCTACGGGTGAAGTTTTATTTTGTGTCACATACAACTGACATTAGTTGTATGAGGCTCCTTTTTGTCTCACAAAATTATGGATCGTGAGACAAAAAGTTGTCTCATACAACTAGTGTAAATTGTATGAGATACAAAATAAAATTTTCCTTTTTTACTCGTGTGGTGCTGCTGCAACTTTTGATCAAC
>MU733009.1:19786-62190 GCA_026770625.1 Nicotiana glauca | reverse complement strand
GGGGGGGGGGGGGGGGGGGGAAGCTTATGATGAGCATCTATTTTAATCGATCATTTCCGAGATCTAATTCCATTATTTTCTTATCTGAAACTTCAAATCCCACAAAAGATTGATCTTTTGCCAAATCAAGAGCAAAAAAGATACTCCTTCCGATCCAAAATAAGTGATTTTTTAGTTTTTTTTGTGTGGTCCAAAATAAATAATTTTTTCAGATTTTAAGAATGAATTAATTATTTTTTTCTTACATTGTCCTTGGAGTAAATAGTATTGATTGTTGGAACATGTGTTAGGAGTATTTATGTGAGATTGTAAAGGTTAATATGGTCAATTCTATTGCTAATTAATGTTAAAAGGTGAATTTCTTAATCTGTGTGAGAACATCCAAAAAGTCACTTATTTTGGATCAGAGAGAGTAGAAAATACTATACACTCTCCTAATGTATTTAAAATAAGAGCAAATATCATTTATAGCCACTCGGGCCAAATTTATATCATACAGTAGCCCAAAATTATATTGCACAATTTATAGCCCAAAAGCAATTCTAGTGGCTAGCCCAAACTACCGCTTTCTGCTTCTTTCTTCAGCAATTCGAATTTTTCCTTCTGAAATTCCTCGATTTATAGCACAATTTTTTTACTTCTTTTATTTTTTTTACGTTAGATTATGAAATCAATAATGGAACAGTTTTGATCTAATAATAAGAGATTTAGCAATTAATGCAATAAGCATAATATAACGATTAAAAAAGCAAGAGAAACTCCAAACCAGAAGGAATAGATCAACTCATTTGTTATTAGTACGTATTTCAAGAAATTTAAGGACTATTGCTTTTGTTTAACAGTGGAAAAGAAAAATCATTGGCTAAAGAGAGAGGGACAACCAACCTTTGAATAAAAATTTCAAACTCTCTGTTATTGCCTCATTTTTTCTTGGCTAACTTTCTTTACTAGGGAAATCCTTTGTTTTTCATCAAATAAATTTTCATTTCCACATGTACGTCATTAGTTGATTTTGATGGGAATTAATATTTCAGTTCCACCATTAGATATATTTGTATGGATATTTATGTATTTCCTTTGGTGAAAATAGATTTGAATATTGGTATATGACAAAATATATACAAAATAGACTGTCAGTATACAAAAATTATACAAAATAGACTGCCACTATAAAATTTATATACAACATACTATCACTATACAAAATAGACTGTCACTATACAAAATATATACTAAATAGACTGTTACTATACAAAAAATATACAAAATAGACTGTCACTATACAAGTTCAACTGTCAATATACAAAATAAACTGTCATTATACAAAAAATATACAAAACACACTGAAAAATTGGAGTTTCGACCAAGCTTGTTACATATCTGTCACTATACAAAAAAATACAAAATACACTAAAAAATACAAGATACACTTATATACAAAATTATAATAGTATATACACACACAAGCACACTATTTTTATACATTTTATAATAATTTATATATAATTTTTATAATATACATTGGAAAATACAAGATACACTTATATATAAAATTTATACAATATATATATATATATATATATATATATATATATATATATATATATATAAATATATATAATATATATATATATATATATATATATATATATATATATATATATATATATATATATATATATATTGTATAAAGTTGAATATAAGTATCATCCAAGTACCCCATTAAATACAGATCCACCATCGATACTCACTGTAAAAGTTCTTTACTAACAAAAAACTATTTTGACCAAAGAAGAAGGAGGAGGAGGAGGAGGAGGAGGAGGAGGAGGAGGAGAAGAAGAAGAAAACCCTATGACTTTTGCTGTCACTCTTGTATCATGCATCGTAATTGAATAAATTTAATAATATAATTAAGAATTTTGTAATTTTTCTAGATACTCAAATAAATTATTCCAGTGAGAATTAAAAAAAAAATAAAGAGAAAAAATATAGATCTGAAATGTTTGATAGAGAACGAAAGAAAAATGAAAAAAAAATTATATAAAAAAAAAAAAGATAAAAGGAAAACGAAGAAGAAAGAGGATATGAATGAAAATGGTAATGGAAAGAAATTCTGCCCATTGGATAGAATGAAAGAAAGATAAAAATGTGTACATTGGATAAAATGAAAGAAAGATAAAAATGTTAGAATTAAGTGTTGTCTTGAAAAGATAAATGCATTGGAAATAGATAATGACTATAAATTGAAAACAAATTAAGCTGGAAGGCCATTTTCTGTAAAATGGGTAAAAACATAGAATATTAAAGTTTTAAGGGCTATAGAATTTAAGGTGAGGTCCGGCGGTAACATTGTAAGGATAGCAAAAAAAGCTTTATGCAACATGCGCAATACTACTATCTGTCTTTTAAGGTTCTTGCACGCCTTTTGAGAAAGACATTTAAATGTCTTTAATCGGAAGAATATTTGTCTAAATTACATCTATCTCTTCTTAAACATCTCATGTAATTAATGCACTACTAAGGTAAAAATAGCACGGACTAGTCAGTTTTTCGACTGGTCATTCAAAAATAGCCAGTATTTGTAAAATCATTGAAAAATAGCCATTATTTTATTGCAACGCGGAAAGTTCCAGCGTAATATATTGGAGATCGATGCACCTCCAACACGCGGAAAGTTCCAGTATAATATACTTCAGATCAGAGCACCGATGCTCTAATCTCCGGTATATTATACTGGAGTATTTTTTCGGATTTTGAACAGTGTTTTCGTTCAGATTTATCTTTACATGAAAAATGGCTAAATTTTGATTACTTTTGAAACTGTAGCTATTTTTGAATGACCACTAATCAATCTGATTATTTTTTAATTTCTCCAACTACTAAGGCCGTAAGGATAGATTGGGAAACAAATAAATGACTATTTGTTTTTTTTTTTTTTATAAAAATGTGAATATTTTGGAACAAATTCAATTATCCAAATCGCCTAACATTTCAAACCAAAGTTAGGCGGTTTGGAAAATGGTTGACTTGGAGTATATGGATTACATTTTATACTCTAAAAGCTTTGAAAAAGTTAGTAAAGTTGGTTAGAAATCAGAAAGAAAAAAAAAAAGATTTGTTCAAAGACTTTGGTAATACTTAACACATGAATCAAGAACATGCTAACATTACACAGTCAAAAGAAATTATAATTCTGACGTGCGAACGTGAAAGCAAGTATTATTCACAACATGGCCACCAAAATGTACATGTGAAGTAAGGTCTACAGTATCAAATCTATTCATAATTGTTACCAATAACCATGGCAAATGATTTTTATTCTGATATCAATTTATACCTGTTACCAATAACGGTGGACTGATAAGGAGTCCTTCATCCTTAACTAGAGGTTTCCGGTTCAAGCCCAGGATACGAAATCACCTTTATTAGGGACCATCTTACTCCCGACGTGGGACTTTCCAATGCGAATCCAAATTTAGTCGGGCCTCAATGTGAGTACCGGACACTGGATGGGAAAACCAAAAACAAAATTTATAATTGTTAAGGTTGAATTTCTTGGTTTAGCGTAAACACCAACTGCAGGTATGTTAAGTGTATGATCATGTCAAAGTTTGGAAAAAAAATATAAGCACTTGGTGTTTACGCCAAATCAATGAAGAAGACATATTTTTCATTCTCACATTTATCATTTAACCATGGTTAAGGAATATGTATTCCTCCTTCAATTTGCAATTGCTGAGATATTTCTCGGTTAGGTGTAAACATCGGACGCGATTAGGTATTTACCATCAAATTTTCTCATGAAACATGCAGCAAAGTTGAAAAACTTCAAAGAAGCAAAAAAACATAGAAAAGACTATTAAAATAATCAATTTCACTATTTTAATTTTGAGGTTCTGATTACAAAGAATGTATTATATTTGCTGTTCTTTCTTATGAACATTGAGCCAACAATAAAAACTTCAAGGACAAATGTGATGAAAAATTCACCAAAAAATCAATTCCCTTGTTCACTTTCCTTACATATCAAGAATAGAAAGAAAATAGAACTAAAAGAATAATTTGAATTGATTGTGTAATAAAAGTTAACTCGAGGGTCTTTCAGAAACAGTTTCTCTACCTTCCCAGGGTAAGGGTAAGGTATGTGTACATTTCAGTGGGTTTGTTGTTTTTCTCATGTAATAAAAGTTAAGGGAACTGAAATGAACCTCCAATTTCAGTGGTACCTGCTGGGGGATTGATTGCAACCCAAAGGAGTGAAATGGTGATGGCAATAAGTCCGGACCAAACGAAAACAATCGTTGGTGTTCTTCCTCTTCGTCCCATCAGTCCTTTCGCGAAAGGATAGAGATGCGCCAACACCCAAAAGCTGAAGAAAACGCCTCCTAGCAAACGACTCCACTGTGGTATCGTGCTATATATTGTCCGGCTGAAACCAACTGCTATCGCGACTAAGTTTACCATCATGATTGTAATAGGTGGAATCATCAAGGATGTCCATTTGATGACATAGAGATCAGCAAACTCATCGTCGTTTTCATCACCAGCAGATTTCGACGTTAGAGTGAATGAAATCTCAATGCCAGCAACCACTTTTAGTAGTCCCTGAAGTACAGCAGCAAGATGAGCACTTGTTCCTCCGATTAACCAAAACTGCTCGTTACGCCACCATTCTTCCAAAGCAATGCCCGACCACTTGATCTCAAGGATAGCAAGCATGCAGAGAGTTAATGAGATGACAAGGAGATACACGAGAAAGGTGATGTTAAGGCTCTGGACGATGAATTGACCCGAGAAAAGTGAGAGTGCCGGGAGGAAGCAGTAGACAATCAGGAATATTGAAGTGAACGGGTAGATGCCAACATTGAGGTAGGCGATCCGTTGTAAAATCTTCATCTTCGGACTAGCCAGAAAAGCATTATTCCTTGAGAAGAAGATTTCGACAGAACCAGTAGCCCATCGTAGGACTTGATGAAGCCTGTCAGTCAGATTGATTGGTGCAGTGCCGCGGAATGCATCTCTTTTCGTCACACAATATATAGATCTCCAACCCCTATTATGCATCCTATAACCTGTTACCACATCTTCAGTGACTGACCCATAAATCCATCCAACTCTATTTCCCCATTCGGTTTTGTCTTCATACCAACACGAAATGACACTGATTGCTTCGGCAACAGTGGAAGCATCAAGGAGCTCTCTTGGAATAGTTAGTGCACCAGGAGGTCGTCCGTTCTTTACAGCAGGGTGATCGGCCAGTGGTCTACCTTGGAATTCGGCCACTGGGATCGATTCAACGAGGACATTAGAGTTACCAAATCTTTTAGGAAACAAAGCAAGATCCATTTCCTCATCATCAATGTCACCCATTCTAAGTGCCCTCTTTTCGTCAGAGACGCTAGCTTTATTCTTGCGCCGGCCAAAACAACAGCTGCAGCAACCAGGATGGTAGTCCTTTGCTCGTGGAGGGTCAAAACCATAAAGAGCAATCCTACGGAAGAGGCAACCGGTCCCCACATAAACTGGACCTTGAAGGCCGTCCAGGGCACGCATATTCACATCAAAGAAAACAGTATTGTGATTTGCGTAGCGATCAGAAGGATCAATCCCCTCAAACCGCTGAGGAAACTGGACATAACAAATACGATCCCCACCCCGGTCCATCATAAAACACATGCCTTCCCTTATTGCCTGTGAGTTGTAGATGTAGTGGTCACAGTCAAGGTTTAGAATAAAAGGGCCATTGGACATGACAGCTGATGCTCGGACCAATGCGTTCATGGCTCCAGCCTTCTTGTTGTGATCATAACCAGGACGCTTCTCACGAGAAACATATACCAGCATGGGGAGCCGAATATCAACTTCTGTAAAATCAATCATACTGCCATCAGCAGTTGTACCACCGTGCAACGATTCGTCACTTGGAGGTTTTAACATCACCTACAATTAGCAAGGAAACCGAGATGATAAAGCGGTCTAATAATTGTGAATCAAAGACTTTTAAAGGACAGTCTGGTGAACAAAGCATCCCACGTTCACGTAGGATTGGGGGAAAGGGTCGCACCCTAAAGGGTGTGATGTAGGCAGCCTACCCTAATGCAAGCATTAGTGGCTGATTCCCCGGCTCAAACCCGTGATCTATAGGTTACATGGAGACAACCTTACCATTGTTCCAAAGTCCCCCTTCGAATAAAAGACATTAGGCAAAAAAAATTTGGCAACAAAATCAACGACCCCCCAAACTTTTAAAGAAAATGGGAGGACAACGTATTATTAGACGCTATAAACAAGCATGATCAATACCTGTATGATTCCAGCATGATCACCCTTAGAGTGCTCGGGAGCAGCTACCATCCAAGTTCCGGGCCAGTGAGTTCCATCTGCCATCCAAGTGGCCTTAGTTATCTTGATGGGTTCCAAAGGTTCGTCGCCGGCTCTCTCTCTTTGAAGCTTCAAAGCCTTGATTTCCTCTCGAGCATTATAGGCATCAGAACGCCGACGAATTGAATCAGGAAGGCCATTGATACGAACCTTAAATTCATCGTATTCACGCTTCACACGTCTACGGTCCTTGACGAAATCTTGACGTACTTTGTTCTTGTAAGGGTCTCTCTTCAAGCTGAAGTAACTCTCTGGATTCCTTGGTTCGATATCATGTTTACGACAAAAAGGGACCCAAATGTTGGCAAAACTTGCAGCTTCCGCCATCGCTTCAAAAGTCAAAAGAGCACCTCCATCATCGGATACATAGCAAGAAAGTTTTTCCACAGGGTAATCCGTTGCAAGAATAGACAGTATTGTATTTGATGTAACTAGCGGTGGCTCTTTCTCTGGATCTGCTGTAGAAACAAATACATCCATTCCTGGAAGATCAGATTTTCCAGTGGGATTGGCAGGGGATGGAGTTTCAAACTTTTCTTTTAATACACTAAGATCAGTAGCACGATTGATTGGGCATAACTTTGGAAGCTGGTCGAGTAGCCACGAAAATGCAAACCAAATCTCACAGATTATGGACATAAACCACAGCCATATAGCATCATTGTTGGGATGACTGACCCTCCATTGAAGAAAAAGTCCGAGTACAACAATACGAATTAAGATCAAAAGCCTGAAAACATGGAGATATTTCAAGACAGTTCCTCAACTTACAAAATCACAAGAATAAGATACTTATCCCACCATCTAAATATGTATATTCTAGATATAAGCACATTAACAGAAAGGACATCAAAGTCCTTCAATACCGCAGACCTCGTAAAAGTTCACTATGCATTAGAGAATCACGTTATGTCCAGTGGCAGAGCCAGGAATTTTACTAAGGGGTGTCAAAATATAAAAAAGTCCAAAAATATGAAGAAAATAGGGGGAGTCAACATATAGTATATACACATAAATATAAAATTTTAACCTAGCTAAACAGTGTAAATTTTCAGAAGAAGTGTCAGTTGGCACCCCTTAGCATAAGGTGGCTCCGCCACTGGCTACGTCAACCTACAACATAGGAGTATTCAATGTATTCGATAAAGGAAAAATAATTGGATCCTGTCTCTCAAACACTGTAAGCATTAAGCACATTAACAAAAGTTGATAACGTATACGATGAAGTCCCCCTACAGGTTATTCTAGATTGATCAAAGTATACTGGAAAGTAGAGAGAAATATTGGTACGTAAAACTTATTTAGCTTTAGTCATTGAGTGAACGAGCAATCGTGAAACATCAGAGAGCAGAGCCAAACAAATTAAAAGAGTAAGGCAATATGCAATTGGATTTAACGTCATTCATTCAATATTAGCAATATTAGAGCCTAAATACATGTAGCAGAGAAGACAAATAAATAGTTGTGAAACTACTTGGAACTAGAAATTACCGGTATGGGCTGAGAATTGCAGCAGGTATGTTCAGCTTACGTGTAAGTGGCCTCCACGGCTTGTTGAGAAGTTCAGAATGCTCGCCAATGTCATCGTCCTTATCATTTCCAAATCCCTCATCCTGTGGCCATATAGCATTCCCATATCCATATGTTCCTTTCGTCTCAAATAACCATCTATTGTGATCAAAATCCCCGGTTTGACTCCTCATCAACCCCGAGTCGCTCCTTACAATGGCGGACTTATTAGCTGATCTCATCACTGATAACCTCCTATCCATCTTAGACATCCCAGCATTTGAAGGTAAGGACAGAGGTTGTCTAGAGGGATCAACATCATTCTCAGTCAAATCAGTGTTCTTGTATGGCTCTTTACAACCGGGACAAATCCCATCACCAGTTTTCACTGCATCAACATAACAATCCTGGCAAATTTTAAAATCACATTCGCAAGGAAGAATATCTTCACCCCTCCCATCACTCATGACTTTTCCGTCACAACCTTGTATAGCGCAAGATGATCCTTTAGTACCAGCCATCTGAGGATGATTGGTTTCCGAGTCAATCACCTTATCCATCATATGTGCACGAGTTGCACTGTTATAACCACCACTAAACAAGGAACTCGATACGTACTGTTCTTCAACCCGCCGTGAAATGGAAGGATCAAAAGGTTGATTATCAGGGGTCGGAGGCATATGCACCGTGTAGTTTGCAAAGTCAAGAGCGCTAATCTCACTATCCAGGGAGTCCCTAGATAAGTTCACATATCGACCCGACGAAGTCCTCCTCGCAAAGGTCACACCCGGAGGCTTAGCCTGCTGTGAGTCTGAAGGTTTGAAGGATCTTCCAGCCATTTTAATAAAATTTGTGCAAACAGGTTTCACCAGAACCTGAAATTGCTCAAAGGCAATGAAGCAAACAAGAATTTTAGCTAGATATAAATGTTAGAGACTCATTTACACTAAAATGCACACAACAATTCCATTTGAAACAGCAAAAAAGAAGAGTTAGAAAGGGAGAAAACAATGAAAAATCTTCCAATAGAACAAAAGGTAAAGGGCAGCCCGGTACACTTAGCTCCAGCTATGCGGAGGGTCCAGAGAAGAATTGGACTACAAGGGTCTAACGCACGCAGCCTTACCCTGCATGCATTTGTGCAAGAGGCTGTCTCCAATAGGACAATGGAAAAAAATTATGACCCGACCCTTTGTTGCTCGGACCCTCCGAAAGTGCTTGTCGGATCCTCCATAAATGCACTATTTTTGGAGTATCCGACAACACTTTAGAGTTCGAGGAATATAGACCCAACCCTTTTCCTCTTCCAAAATATGTCAAGCCATTTCCATCTATTCATTTGATTATTTTTCAGTCCAAAACACAAGAAAAAGTTCACATTACAACCAAAATCAGACACACCAAAAAAATACCTATAATCTTGATGAGGTACAACAAGAACAAAGGATCAAGATTTTCCTACACCATCTCCAAGAAAGTCCAAAACCAAAGAAAGAATGGAAATTCAGATGCTTCTTTTAATACAAATCAATTGATATACATATGAACAATATTGACATGCATAAGTTGTGAGATATGTGACCTCCACTCCTTGTCCAATACATATAAACAACTACAACAATATTAACATATTTGTTAATCTGCCTACCAAAGGCGTGTGAGAAACATTCAAAGCAAATGCTAATAAAAAATTCCAGATTCTCAACAACATGCGACAGCACATACATACATACATGCATACAAACATTACAAATTTACAACTGTAACAAAAAACTTTAATGGGGTCCCATCAAAATGTTACAACTAAACTCAGTCAATAAATTATCCAATAGAATTAATTATTCTTAATTAAATAGTTAATATTTTACATTAATATAAATATCCCATTAACCATCTTTATGACTTAGTATTAGCAGTAGGAAAAAAAAAGAACTTTAATTAACAGTTACCAACCTCAGAATTGAATAAAAAATGAACCCCAGATGAGAAAGATTCAAACTTTATAAAGAAAATAATTTAAAGACTCAATTTTTGACACCTTCAAAATGAAGTACATAGCAGCCGGCTATTTACATCCCAAAAAACACAATATTTAAGTATTCATAAGTTCCAAGAATATGTCTATATATGTAAGAAAAAAAATATATACATATAATATATGTGTATATATATACTTGTATGTGTGTGTGTGTGTGAAGTTGGAAAGGAAATTGACAGACTGAATAAATGAGTCTCCTTTTATGTGACAGGAAAAAGAAACAGTTTTCTTTTTGGTTGTTTGAAAATATTGAGAAAAAATGGAAAAATTTGATGGATTTTTTTACCTTATATGTATGTAGTTATTATTATTAAGATTTTATTAGGTAATTTATTTAGAGAAAGAGAATGTGAAATTTAATGATGGCTATAGAAGATGTTCATACGTATAGCTTTTACTGCTGCTTTATTTCCTTGCCGAGTAAGGGGAAGAAATAATATTTTTGGGGGGGTAGAGAGATAGAAAGCGGAAATATAGGGGATCTAAAAGTAATTTTCGGGAATTTAGGGGGTCGGTCTGAAACACGCTTTACGCGGTGAAATCTTTTTGGTGGGATACTTTCACAATCTTTACAAGTTACAACTGGAACCAGTAATATGGAGAAAAGTAGTCAATGAAAAAAAATTTGAAAAGAATTTATACTCTTAATGTATATAAAAATATAAATTCAACTTTTTACCAGTATATATATATTACATACTTATTTTATTTAAATTGGCCCGAATGACCCCTTCTCATAATGCTAGTTGACTGAATCATCATATTATATATTAGTTCATAATCTTAGCTCATTCTCATTTTGATAATAATAGATCTAACAATTCTTTGATTTCAGTAAGTAAATAGGATCTTGAACTAAAATATAGACCCTAGAAGCGAAAAAAGGCTATACTTATTCAAGAGTTTTCTTTAATTCAGGTAACGAATTAAGCGTATATATCTACCAGCAAAGACAGGTTAGAATGATAATTTATGCTAGAAGTGCCCCTTACCTTAAGCCTTAAGTAGCTTCTTGTATCCTGAGCAATAGCATCTAAGGTGTCGATTGGTTGGGAAGAAGTTATTCTAGGATTAATTACCCGGAATTAGTTATTTCACCTTTTTATTGGGATAAAAAAATACTACAATCCCGGGATAAATTAGATTAATTATAGCGCAATTTTCTACCAATCAAACGTGGGATAAACTCTTCTTAAATTTAGTTATTCCTTATCCCTCATACCAAACGAACTCTAAATATACAAATATTGTAGCAGGAGCAGGGTAGGTCAAATCGTCTGCGGGTATATATGCTGCTTGAATAGATATTAAGGACCCTAGGCCCGAACTCATGCAGGATTCATGAATGCAACATTTGAAGTAAACCTTGGATCGGCACATAATCCATAAATGTTGACAAAAATAATGGATTTAGTTATACGTCAACCTAATAACAAAGTTTCACACGTAAAACCAACCGTTCCCTTTACTTGTTCCCTTAATCTGGTCATGGAAGCTAGATGTATGACAACTCTTGAAAAAACTCTTTCCTTCCTAATAATTAACTCATATAAGTTCACTTTGGAGCTAGTATATAGGGTGATTCACACCATTTTTTATTTTATCGGTAAAAGGTCGATAGAATCTTATTTCGTGTTTTTATCACCTTCTGAGAGATGACACGATTTATATTCCAGATTAAATATAAAAGAGATGTTAATTAATCAAAGGTCCAAACAATCAGATGTGTGAATATATATATGCAGTTGAAATAATCAGGCAAAGTAAAAGAAATTAGACATAAATAAGGTTTAAGTAGGATCCATGTAAATGTATCAAGATCTTTCAACAATGCTCGAAATCAAAATCCAATCGTAGAGTGAGTTGTTTTTTTTTTTTTTTTGGTGTGTGTTAGTCGACCTAAAAGTCGCACCCTTGCTGTTGGTGTAGAACTCAATCTCTCAACCATAATTTTTCTTCATCGACTGTCGGACTTTTACTAGGTGGCCGATGTCTTTGATGCTTTGGTTTTCGTAGGAAAGGATAAGGGTTCCAAACTTAGCGGGAGCATCTTTTTCTAACTTCCCGAAAAGTATCGTTCAACTTGTAGAATAGCTATCATTTTTTCTAGATCTTGAGAATTTGATTCCATCCCAAGCACATTGATAAAACAAAAACAAAAATAGTAGGATTTGCAGCTCTATTTTGATTAAAAGAGACGGTTAAATATAAAAGGCAAGTTCTTAAAGGAAAATATCTCACAAGTACATATATATAACATGTAAAAATGCCAACATCAAGCTCTTGTAGCTCAGTTGGTTAGAGCACCCGTTTAGTAAGCGGGAGGTCTTGAGTTCGACTCTCAACAAGAGCAAAAGAACTTTAAATGCAATTTTGTCTGTTAGAATTTGATTTTTATGTCCTTTTTGTATGGCTTTTCTAAACTGTTACATAAGCTTTTTAATCATTCTTTTTTTCACTAAACTAAAAAATATATTAGTAATAGTTGAAAAGTTAGTCAAAACAAGCTGGATTAAATGTGGAAATTAAAGACCGTTACTAAACTGTCAATGATCGATGTTATTGAGTAGTGCGCTTATTCTGATTGATTAATGTGATGTATTAGTATTTTTTTTGTTGATGTATTAGTACTCAATATCTGCTTTATTTACATGGTTAACAAGAAGACTTCAGGGAGAAAGTCACTATAGTAAAATTCAAACTCTTGAAATTGAGGTTCAAACTAAGGTCACCCCAAAACTACGGTTATTTCTTGAAATTAGATGTCACTTGCTCTGTTTGGAAACGGATTCCTGTGGGGCGTCGACCCCCTCCATGATCATGTGGATATGTGTTGTGGTTCTTCTGATTCGTTTTTCCTGTCTGCATCTCTTTCTCAGAAGTGATTCTTAGCCCGGTCACTGAGAAATTCACGAAGATGCACTTCGTTGAACAAATGGGCTACCTCCTCCCTAAGCTGCCTGCAATCCTCGGTCCTATGACCGTGAGTGCCGTGATACTTACACATCAAGTTGGGATTTCTTTGTGAAAGATCTGATAGTACGGGTTTTGGCCATCAGGCACCCTTGATTTTCCCTATGGCTGATACGATACCCGAGACGTCGACGTTGAAGTTGTACTCAGATAGCCGGGGTGCCTCTACAGGCCCAGTGTGCCTATCAAACCCGGCTTTACCCACGAGTCCCCGGGAAATTTAACCTCGATCCATTCTTCGATCGCCTCAAGGCATATTACACTTGGGAGCATTTCTTGGATCTTCTACGTACGGCTGGTATCTTTCTTTGTTGTCAAAAGAACGACATAATTGTATAGCTGAAAAATTCTTTAACTTCAAACTTTTACCTCTAATAATGATCGCCAAGCGGAATGTTATTCGTGTTTAAAGACTACAAGTTTTCTAATGATACAGTTAAGATACATCAAATGTTTTTTTCCTTAATCTTCGTAGCAATGCAAATACAATAATAATAATAATAAATTCAGTATAATTTCAAAAATATACTGAATATCAAAGACGGACCCAGAATTTTGAGCATTACGGGAGCTCCACTTTAAAAATAAAATTAAAAAAATTATGCATTGTAGGAGCTCCGATTCAAACCTGGATCATCAAGAGAGTGAAGGTACTTTAAGCACTTACATAAACTAGCTCCTCTGTCCAAATTTTATGATTTTATATATATATATATATATATATATATATATATATATATATATATATATATATATATATATATAAATGAAGTATATACAGTCTTTTTCGCCAAACTAACGGCTTCCGGTGACCCCTTCCCCCCTGAGTAGTATGTACGCAGACTTTACTCGACCTTGTGAAGATAAAGAGGTTCTTTTCGATGGACCCTTGGCTCAAAGAAAGCATAGTCACAATATTATTAGGAAAAAAAACGATAGTGTGAATGCCACGAGAAAAAAAAAACACATAATCAATAGCAAGATAATAAAATAATCGAAACAAAAAAAAATAACATGTAGTAATAAAAATCTAACAATGAGGAAATACACAAAAAGTATTACTACTACTGATATGAAAAAGAAATAAGCGGGAGAAATTCAAAATAGCCAGATTTACAAGTGGTCATTCAAAAATAGCCACACTGTCAAAAGTAATCGAAATTTAGCCACTTTTTATGTAAAGATAAATCTGAACGAAAACACTATTCAGAATCCGAAAAATACTCCAGCATATTATGCTTGAGTTCCAGCATAAGTATACTGGAACTCCAGCATAATATACTGGAGTTCCAGCAAAGTATACCGGTCTAGTATAATATGCTTGAAGTTCATACACAGGTGCTCGAATCTCCAGTATATTATGCTGGAACTTTCCGCGTGTTGGAGTTCCAGCATAATATGCTGGAAGTTCATACACAGGGTGCACCGAACTACAGTATATTATGTTGGACCGATCTCTATTGTAGCAAAATATTGGCTATTTTTCAATGACTTGGCAAACGCTGACTATTTTTGAATGACCTTCGAAAACTGACTAGCCCGTACTATTTTTACAAAATAAAGTTCGACTAATTATTAATATTCTCGACCTCCACACTCTCGTACGAATAGAATTTAAATTATACATATCGTCAGCCTAAATTAATTTTAATTTTTACAAAGCTACAACAAGTCACATGGGGGCCCATTGGCTTATCTATTAGGTGCAAAAGGTCATGAATTCCAAAACCAAATCTGCTGAGCTGTAGAATTTTGCAGAGTTAGACGCCAAAACTTGCGGAGGAATATTGCGTGACCGTTAGCCACGTGTAGGGATCTCTGATGCCCTTTCCAATTCGTGCGTGCATGTCTTAAAAAGTTTTGTTTTCGTGGGCCGACACCATGTGGGCCTTCCCCAGCCCATGATTTTCGCTTTTTTACGCCCCCAATCTTTTGCTTTTCCCTGTTTTGACCCCCTACTTTTTTAAAGAATTTTTTCCGAATGGAGAAGTTTGAAGTACAGTACCCCGTTTGGCCATAGATTTTAGATATATATTTTCAAAAAGAAATTGAAAATATTATTTTTTCATGGAATATGATCACTTTTTGAATTTTTTTTTCAAGTTCTCAAAAACTGGTATAGGACTGTTTTTGGGTGAAATTTTTTCTCCCACTCACAAAACTTGAAGTGTTTTTTTAAATAACATGTATGTCCAAACAGAACTTCAACTTTCAAAAGTTATTTTTCAACACAACTCCAAAAACTCTTTTTTCAAGTTTCAACCAAATTTATATCCAAATGCTAGCTTAAATTAATGCTAAAAAAAAGTATTTTAAGTAAAAGTTAAAATAAATTTTTCGATATTGAAGTTTGGTTTCGCCATGAAGATCATTTAACAAAGAAAAAGCTTATGAACATCAAAGATTTTGCAAGTTGAAAATCAGTACTTCATATGAACACTTTTATCGAATCAATATTTCTCACTTGTAGTTCAAATACTAAACTTCAAATTTTGGTAAAAAGTGAAATAGTTTTTTATGCCCGTATTGGTGCAATAGTGCTAAATTATGTCTTTTGATAATTGCGTGAAACGCGAACAAATTTATTAATTTAAATATAATTAAAAAAAAAATCCACTGGACCAATATGTCGTAAGAAATTCGAGTCAGAAATTCTAGCCAATTTCTTTTGTTGTTTAATAACATGAAACTCCTATTTATTCGAGCGTAGGACCAGAAAACAGTGGTCAATGGATTGAAACAATATGGGTTAAAATCATGATCTCCACAAACACAACATGTGCATCTTTATTATTGTCAATTATTATTCCTAGAATATCTACATGCCAACAAATGTCGTATGTTTGTTAGATTCCTCTTTGTTGATGACCAGATATGTCGTTAAGCACATTGACAAAAATGGATCAATTTTAAAGCTCACCCAGAAAAGGGCTTGGGAAGAGGTAAGAGGAATATAGATAGAATCAGAACTTAAACTCTATGCATTCGGTCATTAAAATTTTTAATATTGAACCTATTACGTTTTTTAAATTATGAGTTTATATTTACTATTTGTTACAATTTTCGTGGAATTCATAAGTTGTTCAAGACCCTCGCCTAAGACTGACGTAGAGAAAATGTTTTTAACACCAACACTCCTATTTACAATTTTGGAGAACAATGCTTTTGCACTTAGAAGGGAGTCTTGTCGTAACTGGTAAATTTACTGTCACGTGACCAGGAGGTTACGAGTTCGAGCCGTGAAAACAACCTCTTGCAGAAATGCAGAATAAAACTGCGTACGTAGACCCTTGTGGTCCGACCCTTCCCCGGACCCTGCATATAACGGGAGTTTAGTGCACCAGACTAATTTTTTTTTTAATGCTTTTGCACTTGGCCTATGAAATTATTCCCAGAGAAGGAAAGACCTTAAAGCTCAATCAATGATTTTAGTATTCTCCAATTAATAATTTTTATATTAGTTTCAAGCAGTGTTGGACAATATTATATATATTCGTTACTGTCGGATGAATGATGTCTCTGCCATGGCCTATATTAGTGTAACATTCTTTAAGTAAATGTCAAAAGTTTAGTCCTAGCGACATAGTAAACTGGGTTCACTTTGGAATGCAATTCTGTAATACGTGTTTACCAATAATTGGATGAATATAATAGCCCGTTTGTACAAGCTTTGTTTCAGCGAAGTGCTTTTTTGGCTAAATTATTTTTTTTTTTCAAAAATTGAGGTGTTTGGCCAAGCTTTAAAAGGAAAAAAAATATTTTTGAGTAGAAGCAGAATCATAGTATGGTTGGCCAAGCTTCTCCAAAGTTAAAAGCACTTCTTTTGAAAAAATATATATATATATTTTTTAAGTTCTCTTTGGTCAAGCTTTTAGAAGAAAAAAAAAAGTAATTTTGAATAGAAGTAGAACGAGTTTTTTAAAAGCAGAAAAAAATAGTTTCTCTCCACTGTTCTGAATGAGAATATACACTTAGAAGCAGTTTTTAAAAACTTAGCCAAACACTAATTACTGCTCAAACATACTTTTTAAATTAATTAGACAAACACAAACTACTTATCTCCAAACGTACTTTTTCAAAAAGTACTAAAAAAAGTATTTTTTTAAAATAAACTAATTTTAGAAGTTTGGCCAAACAGGCTATAAATATTTATGATTAGGAGCAACTGAATTTGAACAATATTCTCTCTTCACAAACACCCTTTATACTTCAGTGGTATGATGAATAAATAATTTTTTCCCTACTACACTACATGTGAATCTGTCGATGATCCAAGCTTGTAGAGCTATTTGTTCTAATTAATCTTTTGCCGATTATAATCAAGTAGAACATGCCCTGATAGTAGAGTATTCACTTTATTGATTTGAAATATAGGATACTGTTTGCATCAAAATGAGACCATTCACTTTAAGAATACAAAATAATATTACTTGAACTAAGGGATAATCATAGTAAATCGTAATATTCCATCAGACCAAGTACAAAAAATAATAATCAGAACCCGAAAATAAGAGAAGGAGCAGTGGGAGATTTTTATTGATAATATGGGTTAGGTCTGCCTCTCCATGAAGAGGTTCAGAGCCTTACAATGGTGTTTCACCATTGTGCAATATAGGTATTCCCATGATTTTCTCTCTTTGTCCCTCGTAGTCCAACGGAAGTTCCCCCCCTTAACGGATCTTCTCTCTTGGTATTTATAGTTGTGAACTTTCATGAGCTAGTAATAAGTGGCCGTAGCCACGTGTTGGGCCGTACCCTTGTGATGGCGAATGCTCTGTGTCATTTGAGTATTGTAATTAATCAACGGCCGTACCTTTTATTAATTTGTGAATTACTTCAAAAGTGAATTAATCATAGTGGGGTCAAATTCCGACCCATACAGTTAGTCCCTCCGCTTATCGAGGTCGTACCGTAGCCAAACTCGATAAGTGGATTTCGTCGACTGTGGCTTGGGAGGGTCGGATAGGGAGTTCGGCCAACGTTTCGGTCGGGTTCGGATTCCCTTTGGCGAAGGCCTTTGGCCTTGAGCGCCAATGTTTTGTTGTCGCATAGCCGTTTTGTCGGGATCGAGTACTTCTATGTAGCATAGGTGTTTTGGCCTCTTAGCTCGCTCGAGTGGGACCGATTTTCGTGGTGCTTCGATTTTCGCATTTGTTCATTCACTTCCGTCGACCGTGACGATCGAGCCATGAACGATATGGTTGAAGGGAATCGCAAATGCGCTAGCTACGCCATGTGGCGACGCCTAGGATTTAACGGGTGTGAGAAAGATCCCTTCAACATTCTCAGGCCGTCATCATTATTTTGACGGCGGGCGTCGGTGGGTGACCGAGGGGTCGCCTCACGAAACCTGTTGGAGTAGGGCATGTTTCGGTCGAATCGAACCGTTTGGTAGTTGGTTGTGTGATTAATGCTGACCATAGGACTTCATGAGAGCCTTTTATGTTATCTATAAAGGTGTGTTGTGACATTTACCACTTGCATTTTCATAGTTCATCTGAGAGCGATTCCGAAAGAACCCTTTCTCTCCGTTCGCTTATTCTCAGCTTTTCTTTCTCTGATCGTGATACCTTTCTTTTAATTCTCCAATTTTTGTTCCATTCTCTGTGAGCGAATCATTCATGGCAGGCAATCATTCTCTCGATATGCTTCCGGCGACCGTTCCGGCCGATTCCCTAGCAGCAGGGGAGGCAGGACAGGTGGATACCGGCGAAATCCCGTCGGTAGATGAGGTAGTGCCTCAGCCCGGTGGTCCGGTGATTGATTTCTCCGCCGATGGTGGGGAAGACCCGGTGGACGAGGCCCCGTTAATTGGGGAAATAGGTATGGCTCGATTACGGGAGCAGGGGGTTACCCCTGCCCATGCAGACATCGTTCTCACCAGGAGCGAGGAGAGGGTATATTCGGATCATAGAGGATACTGTGTCTTCTATGCCTATCCCTTCAGGCTGGGCTTCAAGATTCCGCTTCCAATGCTGGTGGTGGATTTCTGCCGTTACTACGGGGTGTGCCCTGGTCAGCTCAGTCCCCCATTTACAAGTTATTGTCTATGTTTATTAAATATGTGAAGCTGACCCGGGGGTGGCTACGCTGCAGCACGTGCTCAGCTTGTACGCCCCGCAAAGAGTTCGGGGGACCATGATTCGAGCGTGCCCTCGAGGGTCGAGGGGCCTGATGGCGACGCTTGATGATGAGGCCGGCTCTCGCCCTTTTGAGCATTTCTTTTATATTAGGACTGTTCACTTGGTCGCGTGCCCACCCGGTTTCCCAGAGGCCTGGAACCATGCACGTAAGTTCTTTCTCTTTTTCATATTCCTTTCCGTCACTTTGTGGTAGTTGATTTGGAGTTTCTTCTGTAGCCGGGAGGTCTCCACCGCCTCCTCTTGCCGGGATACGCGGGTGGGTCGTGGACATGCTACCTCAGATTGCGGGGATACGCACATGGGAGTCTTTCTGGGAGAGGCATGGTCGCGGGCATGCCGTAGGTGAGGAACTGACCTTTTCTTCCTTAATCCTTTGCTTCTGTCTCATAGATTAATCTTGCTTTCTTGTAACAGGGAGGATACGCTTCCCTAGGGCCCCCCAGCTAGCTTTTCGGCAACCTGGTGCCATTGCTCGTCTTGTTGCGGCGGCGGTGTCGAACAGCGTGCCGAGGGCGCCCTCAGTTGAATCTTCGGCGGCCCCTTCTCCACTACGGGCATGCCCCGGGGTGAGGGGTCGTCAAAGGCTGCGCGCCCTAGATCGGAGTCGCCGCCAGACGGGGAGGGCGAGATGCCGCTGATTAGGCGCAGAGTTGTGTTTATGCCGACTCCTCCCGTGGTGATTAACCTGGATTCCCCGCCGGAGGACGCGGAAGGGAGGGAAGTTGCGATGTCCGCCACGGAAGGCGAGCGGACGGAGGGGACTACCCCGGCTAGCCTAAGCCGTGACAACATCGGGGTTCTTGTGGCCCAGGTGGTGACTTCGATCGTCGAGAGGGGAGAGAGTTCCTCGGCGGCCGCTAGAGCCAACAAGGCGGATGATTTTACTTTCTCAGCGACGGGAGGAGGAAGAGACGTTGTCGGAAAGGGAAGCGAGTCTGAGTTCGATTTGGACCCTGAGGACGTCCGCATATTCCGGGAGGGTATTACGAGTTCGGCGATGCGCGCGGATGGGAGGCCTCGTCTTATAGAGGTCCCTACGGGCTTGAACTTGCTTCTCCAAGGGGATATCTTGGTGTCGCAGTTTGGACTGCTCTGCTCGACGGACGAGAGCGCGTCGGTGAGGGACGTCACGGACATTGGGCTGATGAGTGAGGTGGCCGTGATGGGTTTGAGGGTACGTACCCTGATGTTTCTTTGTTTTGTCTGTTTCGTCTTTCTTCTATATTCTAACTGTCGTCCACTTTTCGCAGGCTTACTTGCTGGAGGTGGAGAGCATCCGTCGAGCTAACATACGCTCAGCGGTATTCTTGCAGTTGTTGGAGAAATATCATCGTTGTCGGGATCGATGCCGGGGGATGCGCGCGTGTCTGAGGGCTGATCCTCGTAGTCGGGTTGTGCTCGAGGAGTTGGCGAGGCGGGAGCTTCGAATGCAGCAGGCGCTCACCAAAGTAAGCGCTCTTGAGGAGCAGCTCCTTCGGAAGAGCGAGGAGCTAGAGGCCGTTAAGAAGGCTGCAGTCGAGAGCGAGCGCCAGAATGCGGCTAAGGCGGAGGAGGAGATAGCGGCCTTGAAGCGTCAAGCGGATGACGCTTCGTCGAGAGCCGAAGCGTTGGCGGAGGCCCTCCGCATACATGAGTCCCAGCGGGAGTCGAAAAGGGCTGTTGCGGCCTGTAGGGAGGCGGGTCTCGAGGAGCGGATCGACATTCTTGAGCAGAATGCCCAAGTTACGACGGACAGGATTACGGTCTTAGAGGATGAGAACCGGCGTCTGCGGGACGAGGCCGCTCCCTTCAGTCGGGCTCGAGAGCTTTGGGTATTTACCGAGGCCCAGCGTGACGTATATATGCATTTGTGGGAAGCTGGCATCGTGACTGAGGGCGCTTATGAGGGAGCGCGCCAAAAGGCTCGTGAGGCCCGTGCAGATTGTGATTTTGACGCAACGACGCTGGAGGTGGGAGACGGAGCTGAGGGAGGCGCGGATGGCGCCGAGTGAAAAAGTTGTCATGCATACTTTTTTTTTTTGGATTTGTATGGATTATTTTTGTTCGCCGTTTGGCGTTCTGGTGTTTTTCCGTTCTTTCTTTTCCTTTATTATTTCCCCCTTCATTAACCGGCCTTGGCCGGATGTCGGTATCCCGTGGATAAATGAAAGATCTTTTTTCGTTATTTGCTTTGTATGTGTTCGAAGTGATGGTTTGCCCAGTTAGTTTAATTCTGACCGGCCTGTTAACTTTTGGTTTGTTGGCGACTTTTCCTTTTCGACTCGTGGTGGGCGAGTCGGAGTCGTTGTTCGGCGATAGTGGCACTTAGCCTTAGTCCCAGTTCGGGCGCGGTCGAATTACCAGCCGTGGTGGTAAAAGTGGTGCGGCCTTGTAGTTTGACCGGGGCCGAACTTTTCGTGTCTCCGATCTTAGTTCGAGTTGGGAGTACTTACTTGAGTGGCGAAAGTTCCTAGTCTACGCCTCGATTCGTTAGAGGTTGGGTTTTGCTGAGTTAAATGACGGAGGCGTTTGGTCCTAATCCTTGTTCAACTGTGGTCAAACTATTAGATTTGAGGACAATGGCGTCTGGGCTTGTGGCCTGTCCGAGGTCGTTCGCGTTGGGTTTGACGGCGAGGCTGTGTAGCCCGAGTCCCGGTTCGACCGTGATTGGCCTCTTGCCAATTTTGACAGCGAAGACGCATAGCCTGAGTCTTGGTTCAACCGCAGTTGAATTTATTGGGGAGGGTGCGTAGTCTTGATCTTTGTTCAATCGTTAGTTGATTTTATTGGCGAAGGCGCGTAGCCTTGATTTATTTCGACCGTAGTTGAATTTATTGGCGAAGGCGCGTAGCCTTGGTTTATTTCAACCGTGTTGGCGAAGGCGCGTAGCCTTGATTTATTTCAACTGTAGTTGGGTTTATTGGCGAAGGCGCGTAGCCTTGATTTATTTCAACCGTAGTTGAATTTATTGGCGAAGGAGCATAGCCTTGATTTATTTCAACCGTAGTTGATTTTATTGGTGAAGGTGTGTAGCCTGAGTCCCAGTTCAACCGTTGTTGAACTTGGTTAATTTTGATGGCGAAGGCGCATAGCCTGAGTCCCAGTTCAAGTGTTGTTGAACTTGGTTAATTTTGATGGCGAAGGCGCATAGACTGAGTCCCAGTTCAACTGTTGTTGAACTTTGTTAATTTTGATGGCGAAGGCGCATAGTCTGAGTCCCAGTTCAACTGTTGTTTGAACTTTTTTAATTTTGATTGCGAAGGCACGTAGCCTGAGTCCCATTCAACTATTGTTGAACTTTGTTAATTTTGATGGCGAAGGCGCATAGCCTGAGTCCCAGTTCAACTGTTGTTGAACTTGGTTAATTTTGATGGCAAAGGCGCATAGCCTGAGTCCCAGTTCAACTGTTGTTGAACTTTGTTAATTTTGATGGCGAAGGCGCATAGCCTGAGTCCCAGTTCAACTGTTGTTTGAACTTTGTTAATTTTGATTGCGAAGGCGTATAGCCTGAGTCCCAGTTCAACTGTTGTTGAACTTTGTTAATTTTGATGGCGAAGGCGCATAGCCTGAGTCCTAGTTCAACTGTTGTTAAACTTTGTTAATTTTGATGGCGAAGGCGCATAGCCTGATTCCCAGTTGTTGAACTTGGTTAATTTTGATGGCGAAGGCGCATAGCCTGAGTCCCAGTTCAACTGTTATTGAACTTGGTTAATTTTGATGGCGAAGGCGCATAGCATGAGTCCCAGTTCAACTGTTGTTTGAACTTGGTTAATTTTGATTGCGAAGGCGCATAGCCTGAGTCCCAGTTCAACTGTTGTTGAACTTTGTTAATTTTGATTGCGAAGGCGCATAGCCTGAGTCCCAGTTCAACTGTTGTTGAACTTTTTTAATTTTGATGGCGAAGGCGCATAGCCTGAGTCCCAGTTCAACTGTTGTTGAACTTTGTTAATTTTGATGGCGAAGGTGCATAGCCTGAGTCCCAGTTCAACTGTTGTTGAACTTTGTTAATTTTGATTGCGAAGGCGCATAGCCTGAGTCCCAGTTCAATTGTTGTTGAACTTTGTTAATTTTGATGGTGAAGGCGCATAGCCTGAGTCTTGCTTTGTGGGCATTGAGTGTTGAGGCTCGGTTGTGGTTCGAGGCCTTGAGTAACTAGTTATTGCCTTCCCGATCGAGATATGTAGGTTGTCTGGGGGCGACTCCCAGCTTGAAATACTTTCGTGCCGGTTCTCGGCCAGAATTCGTATCGGGGATGCGGGAGATGTCTTACTGGGATTCTCCCTCGGGAGGGGGGGGGGACTTTTTCCTTTCAGCGCTGTCCGAGATCAGAGAGAGGATTTAGATCTTGTTTTGAGATCTTCGAGTTCTCTTTTTTCGTCTGTTCCTTCTTTTTGTTCCGTGGAAGAACTATGCGATTTTGCTATGAAATCCCCACAGAAGGCGCCAAATTGTTTGCATCAAAATGAGACCATTCACTTTAAGAATACAAAACAATATACTTGAACTAAGGGATAATCATAGCAAACCGTAATATTCCATCAGACCAAGTAAGAAATAATAATCAGAACCCGAAAATAAGAGAAGGAGCAATGGGAGCTTTTTATTGATAATATGGGTTTGGTCTGCCTCTCCATGAAGAGGTTCAGAACCTTACAATGATGTTTCACCTTTGTGCAATATGGGTATTCCCATGATTTTCTCTCTGTGTCCCTCGTAGTCCAGCGGAAGTTCCCCCTTTAGGGGTCTTCTCTCTTGGTATTTATAGTTGTGAGCTTTCATGAGCTAGTAATAAGTGGCCGTAGCCACGTGTTGGGCCGTACCCTTGTGATGGCGAATGCTCTGTGTCATTTGAGTATTGTAATTAATCAACGGCCGTACCTTTTATTAATTTGTGAATTACTTCAAAAGTGAATTAATCATAGTGGGGTCAAATTTCGACCCATACAGATACATTATTTGCAAGAATCTTCACTAGACAAAGGTTAGTTAATTCAGTTTAGTTAGTATATAGTCCTATCACTCTAAATTTGACTATTTACGGTATTTAGAAAAAGCCCAGAAAGATAATTTACCAGCCCTACAAGAGAGATTATAATGCACGCTCAGAAATAACTATTATAGAAACAAGGAAAACTTACACAAATGTCCCAAATAAATCTCTACTTATCAACCTCTAGCCAATAGTAGTAGACGAGAAGTTTTATTTTATGTCTCATATAACTGATACTAGTTGTATGAGGCTCCTTTTTGTCTCACAAATTTGTTGATCCTAATCTTAAGCTTCTGGGTCCACAAAAATCTGAGTCCACAAAATTGTGAGACAAAAAAGTTGCCTCATACAACTAGTGTCAGTTGTATGAGGCACAAAATAAAATTTTCCGTCATAGATTTACCAAAACTAGCCAACAAAAATTGAAAACCCAAATAATAGGGTTCTTTTTCTCAAAGAATCACATGCAAAAATCACCTTCCATATTTTTAAGCGTGATTAGCAACATTAGATACAAGACGAAAAGAAAATTTCATGGACGGGGTAAGGTGATTGTGTGTTCAGAAATTATCATCTACCTTATGAGCGTAAAACAATATAAATAAATCACGGACAAATCATAACAAACCGTAATAATTCATTGAACCAAATGAAGGAAGCAAAAATAAGTACTCAGAGTCAAGAGGAGAAGCATTAAAAGCCTTTATTGATTGTGGTGATTTGGTCTGCCTCTCCATGAAGAGATTCAGAGCCTTACAATAGTGTTCCACTTTTCCATAATATGGGTATAGTTGTGTCTTTTTCTCCCTCTCAGAATAGTGGCCGAGAAGAAGCCCCCATTTCTAGGGTTTCCTCTCTTGGTATTTATAGTTGTGAGCGTCGTGAGCTGGCAATAAGTGGTCGTGACCAAGTTGGGATTTCGCCTTCATGATGGCAGGTGGGCCGTGGCCTTGTTGATCGAATCAGATAAGGGTTAAGTACCGTTAATTCTGAGTAGTCGTACCACTTATTAATCATGAATTGACTTAAGACGGGATTAACTTCGTTAACTATCGTGAGGTCGGATTCTGACCCATACAGTGATGACATACAAAAATCTATACAATATTCCAAAAATCTAAACAAAAAAGGAACTTTTCAATGTGTATAGTTGAAATTCATTAAAAATATATAGATAAGTCAATATACAAAATTTGAGGAAGGTTGGAGGTGATTTGAACTGGTTTTGTATCAAAATTTCATAATTAAATCGAGTTCAAAAAAGTCTTCTCAAACATGTATCACGCATGTATCTCACACACAGGTATACATGAATATACATGTTATGCACAATTGATACAAATATAATACATATGTGATACATAAATGATACACATATCATTTTTTTCATGTTCAACTTTTACTTCGAATTTTCAATTCAAACCACCTCAAAACTTCACCAAATCATCCCAAAACTGAAATTTAAGCTCCTTAAGTTGTGCCCAATCTATTCTAATAACACCCACTTAAAACAAGCAAAAATTTAATATTTTTTTGCTACAAATAACTAATTAGCTAATTTGGTTAATATTAGTAATATTTTATCAATTGACCAATTTTTGTAATAAACTACTTATAAATGGACATAGCTAGTAATTTCTCTAGAAACAATAATGCAAGAAAATTATAGCCTTGAACAGCTAATATATCAAAAATAAGGAGTTAAAAAAGAAATCCAAGAGGAGAACGGGTACGTATATTGAGGTAAAGTTCATACTTTTAAAACTGCAAAGACCAGATATCCAAAGTACCTATTGTCTAATTGACAAATTATCAGGTGATGGAAAAGGTCAAACAGAACTCTCATGTTGCTAAAGTGCTTGCCTTAACAGCATCATTACAGACTAGAATATTTGGATAAGCAGCATTCACTCAAGATTAGGAACGTCAATCTATCCAAGGAAATTCATGATCACCAAATGGAGCACCAAATTGCAGAGAACAAAATCTGCATAAGCACGTTCTGGTGGCAAATCCTGCAGTAGTGGCAAATATAAGGAAACAGCACTCTGTAATAATTCTCTACTTCTATGAGGAAATGAGCAAGTTATTAGAGGATTATGAATGAGAATGCTATGCATTCGTTGTTAATGTAAGACTTCAGTTTCTCCTTGCATTCCAGTGAAAGTAAGATGGAACAATGAGCTGGAAACTATGAGAGAAGATCTTTCCCAAGAAAAAGCTTACCTTGAATTCCTTGTTTTCTTTGTTTACTTGGATTCGGAGACAAACTGCAACCAAAGATAGATAAAATCGGTTAAACTCAACATTTTCCCACGAAGAAGTGTATGACAGAGAACAATAAGCTCACCAGCAAGGACTGCAGTGCCTACACAAGAGAGTACTCCAGAGAGAAAAGAGTTGAATGGGAAGGACCCAACAATAGCCATGTACCCAACCTGATAAAGTGAAAAAAGGTTAACAATCCCCATTAGGGATAAACCATGCTAGTTAATATCACAATTTCAGATACAGAATAAATTATGCACTCTTTAGGCATGAGCAGTAAAAAAGCTGAAAGGCTCTCCATGCAGGCATGAAGCAGCAGCGAAGCTCTACACACAGGCAAACTTCAAATAGATCTTACGAGCTATAGTTGAATCTGGGATAACATGAATTTCTAGCTTTCTTCTTTTTATACAATGTTATGAGCAGCTCTGGTTTCAAGGACTCATTCTGACAAAAATAAGAGGCTTTACTAACTTCCAAAGGAAAACCGGCTAGCATTTTGCATAATCACATAGAACTTCGAACATGTCGCATATCCTCAGTAAAATGATGTGTAGTAACTAGTAATATAAATCTCTCTTCTCCATTCCGAACACCTAACGCCAGGTATCAAGTGTGTTCCTCCTTTCATTTTGACTAGTTAAGCGATCAAAGATGTTTTGGACGGGTAAAAGAAGAACAACACACCAAGTACTATGACAGAGTCCAAGCAAATGCTTCTATTACACTGTCATCAAGAATCAATTCCAATAAGGGCGAGCCATAATAGCTTAAAGAGCTAGCCTAAGAGTATGAGGTTTTGAGTGACCGGTAGAAGCAAGAGATATATGATCTATGCAGTGAAAGATGTTCTCAAGGAATGAGTGGTGGAGGTGGTGCACATAACCTAATATCAACCTATTTGGTAGCGGTGGAAGTAGAAGCGGAAGAAGATAAAAAATGAAATAGGATGATATTCAGCCTTTCTAGGTTCCCCACAGAAGCTCTTACTTTCTCGCAATGCATTGAGCCCATATGCCAAGGGCAGAAGATTCATATAAAGGTGCTTTAGTGATTTTTTCTGGCTATTTCAATTGAATCATTCTACCAGAGACATCGCTCCATCCCTGATCATCAGCTGTAGCACCCTTGCAATGAGTTAAGGGCTTGTAATGAAGATAAGGGTATGGATGAGACCATTAACTCGAAAAATAGGTGCCTGCGGTGTAAGGTTGAAAAGGTTGTGCAAGAGTAGAAGATGTTGGAGGTTGTCGTGCAGAAGGGTATGTCAAATAGACAAAAGATAACATTCAAAGTCTGGTAAAGTGCCTAAAACAATCACTGGAGATGTCATTTTTGTCTCCAGCAGAAGGAACATCTCAACTCTCAAGTGTAAGCCCACGGGAGATGATCTCTTTGAAATCACAGTTTGAGCTTGACCGATGCCCAAGTGCTTTTATAGTTCATATTAATTACCCCAGGCAATAGATGACTGCTCATCAAATCCCAACCAGGAGAAGTTATCAAGTCTGATCAATTTAAGGGCATAAATTGTGAAGGAATACCAAGGTATCAAAGGCCTTCCGTGAGGAGAAACTGTAAATTCACTTAAGCATAGATTTCTAAGGACATATCAACATTAGAGCAGTGCAATAACCTGAGCAGTGCTGCATCCAAGGCCCAGTATAGGAATTTCAAGAAATAGGATAAGTGCAAGGAGACTTCTTTTTGTGATGTGAGCACAGAAAAGGTGGGCACAGAAAAGGAGATGCTTCTGAAGCAACAACAGACCCCAGAGGAGTTAGATGATGATATGCATGGTGGTGCGTTTTCCCTCATCAAAGACGTAATAGTGTAGACTCTTCCCTTGGTTCGACAAAAGCTTTTCTAAGACAAGGACATTAATAAGAATGTTTCTTTCTCTAGTAAAAGACGGATTACTAACTAATGATTTGGCCATGTTATTTATGCAAACTTGTACTTTAGGCAAAACATTGTTGTTTACACTTGTAAGAATGCTCAAAATCTTTTGCAGAAAGTTTACAATACAATTCAAAAGAGTTAGATCAATAACAAGCAATGTAGAACTCCACAATCAAAGGTTCCACCCAACTGTTATGGCTTGTGGGTTCTATTGTACCGTCTGCGGTCAGCACAATTTGAGGGTATGAGCTCTTCATAGGTATTTAAATGCTACATATAACACATTAGCAATATCTGAGATGACCAAGAGATCAAATGCCAATTAAACCTTTTTCTTTTTTCAGTCTTGGGCAAGCCTAGGACAAACCGCAGCCTTCAGACCTCTGGGATAATGAGCCCGCTCCTTTACCATAAACCTAAATCTACTTACGTTGCGTAATGCCCACCATGAACTCACTAAGCCCCAACCTCGAAATCCAAAACAAATGGTTCAATTAAGAATTGGATTTTGCTCAAAGCTTCAAACTAAGCACATTTTAAAACAAAGAAGCAAATAATTCCAATATTAGCCCCCTTTCGTCCAAGTTTTCTCAATACAAATAACACAGCAACAATATAAACCAATACCTAGATCTATACAATAACATCGATTAATCTAACCGCAAGTACAAATAAGATCCGAATATATTTTTTTTTTTATTTTGCACCGGGTGTCCGAGTCTCTTCGAGCCCCGACTAATCCCGGGGTGCACAGGCCCTCGGCAAGGAGTTTCCCGCAAGTGCACCACGGTTAATTCAGGTTTTACCCAGTCCGATGGCCCTCAGAAATTATTTGCACCTAGTGGGTTTCGAACTTGAGACCTTGAAAGGGAGCAAACGCCAAGGCTCAAGTCAATTGCCACCGGGCCAACCCCTAAGGGTTATATAAGATCCGAATATATTCAAAACAAAAATATATATATTACCTGAATTACAGCGGTGAATATCGCAAACAGGACATAAATATCAATGATCTGTTTGAAAACAAAAACAAAAAATCAATTAAGGATCCAGTAGTATAATTATAATAATCTTTGATATAAAGGATTTATATGGCTGATCCCGACTAATTTGACAACATTAGTATTGAGATATATAGATTGATTGATATATAGATCTAAAAGTGCTCTTATGAATATAAAAAATGGTGAGCAGAGAGAGAGAGAGGTAACCTTGAGATTAGTGGGAGTTGAAGCGTAAGCAGAACGGAGAGAGTGGAGAAGTGCTTGAGCGTCTTTGGTCGCTGAAGATTTCGCCATTTTTCTCACTCACTTGCGAGTTGCGACCTCTAACTGATGTGAGATGAAAGTCTTAAACCCCTAAAATAGTTGGGCGTTTGGACATAAAGAATTGTAAAATTATGCAAAAGAAGAAAGGTAAGTGAAAATGGTATTTGAAATTTAGTGAGCGTCTGGACATAAGAATTGTAAAATTTCAAAAAATGGTGAAAGTTTTTTTTTAAATGAAAATGATATTTAAAATTTAGAATTATGTTTGGGCATAAATTTCAGTTTGGATTTTTTTTGAAGTTTTGTGAGTGATATGAGTGAAAATTTTGAAAAATAGCTTTGTGAAGTTTTTTAAATTTTCGAAAATTTCTAAAATGCATCTTCAAGTAAAATTTTAAAATTTTATGAACAAACGCTGATTTCAAAAAAATAAATTTTCTGAAAAAAAAGAAAAAAATTGTATATCCAAACTGGCTCAGAGTTGTGTTTTGACATGAATATAATTTTGGGTTGTTTTTTGAAGTTTTGTGAGTGATTTGAGTGAAAATTTTGAAAAATTACTTTTTGTGTTTTTTCAAATTTTCAAAAATTTCTAAAATACATATTCAAGTAAAAATTAAAAATTTTATGAATAAACGCTAATTTCGAAAAGAAAAAAAAATTCTTATGTCCAAACAGGCTCTAAGTATGGAACGGGTTAAAATGAAATATTCAATGCCAACAGAAAAAGAAGAAAAAAAAAGTCAAATGGCTTTGAGTCGTGAGTGCTATTTGAACATTGGCTCTTCAAGAAAAAATTGCATAGGTCAGAGATTTTCGAATTGCCAATCTTCATTTATAATTGAGGTAAAAATAAAGTATTTAATAAACATATAATCTTAATTGATATACCGAACTGAGAGATTATTGATATACAAAATTATTTAAAACATAGTTGTATGAGGTCAAATTTGACTCTACACACTCCTATTTAGAAAGGTACGCCCAGTAAAGCATACACCTATTGAAGTAAAGGCGCGGCCGGACGTGAGGGTAATGGCGACGTCGGCTAAGACCAGACGCCCTCGTTATGCGGACTTCAAGTATATCTTGTACTTCTTGTAATTAGTTTAATGAAGGTCTCCTATTATATAAAGGAGACCTCCTCATTGTAATAGGCATCAGTGTTATTCTCGAATAATACAACTCTCTCTACTTTCTCTCTCTAACTACTATCTTATCTTGAGTTCTTGCTATTATCTCTCATTAGTAGATCTACAACAATAACATCATCCTGTTAATCTCTAGATATATTATATTTGATTACGATTTACCCTCATTTGTATTCTTTGATTGTTTTTAACTTAACATAGTATATCTCTCACTTTTTGAGTTAAACAATTTGGCGCCGTCTGTGGGGATTTCGAGAATCAAAATCATAGTATCCACCTAGAGATCCAACCAACCAACCACTTTTCTCTAAACCACACAAAAACAGAAATGGCTGGAGATGGTGCTAGATCAAAGGCTATAATGGATGTCACAGCCAACCTCCTTGGTCCTCTAAACGAGGCCAATGATGATGGCATCCCTAACGCAACCCCCAACATCATACAAGATGCCGAGATTTCATCTCCCCATTCGGAAGATCTGACGATATTACACGAAAAAGGAGCTTCCACGTCAGCCGCTAAAGAAGCACCCTTAGTAGTTAAAAAGCTACTGGAAGAATGGCTAACAAACACCCTAAGTGGCTTGGTCGAGAAATCACCACAAAGCCACATCAGGCGGGCACCGACAGTCAGCACCACCGCCTCCATGGGTGAACCCGAGGTCACACGAGTAAATGAACAACCCGTCGAAGCACAAACCAACGATGGTACACTGACAGCCATCCTAAAGAAGATGGAATATATGGAAAGCGAAAATAAAGCACTCCGCGACCAAATGAAGGAACACCAGGAAAGGGTCGACAAAATTCCCGGAGCCCCCAAGTTGCTACCAAAACGCGATGTGGGAAGGTTCGTGGAACAACCATACACAGAAGAAACAGCTCCGTGCTCCATCCCGAAGACGTTCAAGATGCCTCCTTACTTGAGGGTGTACGACGGAACCACCGATCCCGAGGATCATCTGATCCATTACGTCACTGCCGTGAAATGTAACGATCTATCAAAAGAACAGGTACCGTCAGTGCTGCTGAATAAGTTTGGCGAGACATTGACGGGAGGGGCCTTGACATGGTACTCTCAACTACCGGCCAAGGTGATATCAACATTCGAAGAAATGGTGGACAAGTTCGTCACCGCCCATGCTGGTGCAAAGAAATAGGAAGCGAGGGTCAACGACATCTTCGCCGTTAGGCAGACCGCAGGAGAGGGGCTCAGGGACTTCCTGGCCAGATTCAACAGGGTAAGAATGAGTCTGCCCAACGTATCGGAAGGTATGGCGATCGCCTCTTTTCAGAATGGACTAAGCAGGAGCGGTTCGAAGGCTACCAAGAAATTGCTGAGACGCCTCATGAAGTATCCCCCCACCACCTGGGAGGAAATCCACAGCGCCTATTGCGCGGAGGTGCGAGCGGATGAGGACGATCTCAATGGACCAACCCAACGGCTAACGGCGATACACTCAGAGCCGATGAGAGACCGATGCAATGAAGGACGACGGGAGCCCCTACCACGTCCCAACCGGGACCGACATCAGCCATACGCCAGATCCTTCTATCCACCACCAATACACACCGACGCGTTACAACGACACATCGCTCCACTCCAAAATGAAAGAGGTACAACCCCTTATTATCCGCACATAACTTTTGTGTATCTCCTTCAAAAATAGTGTATGCACTGGAGAAGCTGGGCACCAAGGTGCAGTGGCCGCAGAAGATAAAATCAGACCCCGCTACTAGGAAGTCGAACGTCCTATGTGAGTTCCATCAGGAACGAGGACACAAAACCGAAGACTACATAGGCCTACGGCAGGAAGTGGTCAGGATGCTGAATCAGGGATACCTGAGAGAGTTACTCAGCGACAAAGGAAAAATCAACTTTGCACGCGGGCGGGACCAACCCTGCGGGCCACCAAAGCCGCCTTCCCCAACACGCACGATAAACATGATCGTCGGAGGCGGCGATGGCTCAGCAATCAATCATGTCAAATTCGCCAACACACACAGACTGAAGCGTACTCTCGCCCATGAACGGTATGACGACTTTGAAGATAGTATCAGCTTCGATAAGTCCGATACCGACGGTTTGTCTCTCCCTCATTATGATGCTTTAGTTATCACTTTACATATCGCTGATAAGGATGTTAAAAGAATCATGATTGACGACGGAAGTGGCACTTGTATTATCCATCCGAGGGTCCTAGCGCAAATGGGACTCAAAGATAGGGTAATACCGCGCTGCATAACACTAACAGGTTTCAACAATGCAGTGGAAAGAACGTCTGGAGAAATAACACTGCCCGTCTTAGCAGGAGGAGTCACACTGGAAACAACTTTCCATGTAATGGATCAAGAAACAACGTACAACGTCATCATAGGGCGCCCGTGGATACATACCATGCGGGCGGTCCCTTCAAGCCTCTACCAAGTAATCAAATTCCCTACCCCATGGGGCATATTCAGCATCAGGGTCTACAAAATAGCTCAAGATTGCGCTTACACCCAACAATTGAAGGGGGCAAGTGCAGAGGTGTAGCAATCAACCATGTCGGGGATAAAGTCAACCCGACAACAGACGCCATTAGTGAGCCCGAAACTGTGGAAGCCTGTAAGGCAACGGTCGAAGATCTTGACCCAATCCAAATGGACGACACTGACCCTACAAAGAAAGCCTACATCGGGCACGGCCTTGTTAATCCAAGTAAGTATCGTGAATTCCCAACTAACCATGCGGATCTGTTTGCTTTCTCCTATTCAGATATGCCAGGAATCCCTCGAGACATCGCCACCCACAAGTTGAACGTTGACCCTCTACATCCGCCTGTACGGCAGATGAGAAGAAAGTTCAACGTCGTCATCAATGAGGCGGTCAGCGAAGAAGTAAACAAATTACTAGCCAACGTCTCCATCAAAGAGTCGAAGTACCCCCAGTGGATCTCTAACGTCGTCATGGTCAAGAAGAAAAACGGAAGGTGGAGAATGTGTGTGGATTTCACTGATCTGAACAAGGCATGCCCAAAAGATTCATTTCCACTACCCCACATTGACCAATTGATCGACGCCACCGCGGGACATGAGCTGCTGAGCTTTTTAGACACCTACTCCAGCTACAACCAAGTCATGATGGCCGAGGAAGACCAAGAGAAAACAACTTTCATCACCCACCAAGGGACATACTGCTACAAGGTAATTCCCTTTGGGCTAAAAAATGCAGGAGCTGCGTACCAGAGATTAGTCACCGGAATGTTCAAGGAACAACTCGGTAAAACTATAGAAGTCTATATCGACGACATGCTGGTAAAATCGGCCAAGAAAGAAGAACACATCAACCACCTGAAGGAAGCCTTCGAGATACTAAGGCGATACGGGATAAAGCTGAACCCCGAGAAATGCGCCTTCGGCGTGGCCTCGGGGAAGTTTTTAGGGTTTCTCGTATCCAACGAGGCATCGAGGTCAACCCAGAAATAATCAAGGCAATAGACGCAATACCCGAGATGTTGAACAGCAAGAAACAGGTACAAAAGCTGACGGGGTGAATAGCCGCCCTGTCCAGATTTATCTCACGTTCCTCCGACAAGTGCCACAAATTTTACAATGTGCTGCGAAAAGACAATGGATTGCACTGGAACGAAGAATGCGTCGAAGCCCTGCGAAAGCTGAAAGCATATCTATCTTCGCCACCACTGCTAGCAAAAGCAAGCCCGGGCGAGCCCCTATTGATATATCTGGCCGTCTCTAAGGTCGCCGTCAGCGCCGTCCTGGTCCGCGAAAACAAAGGTACGCAATCCCCTATTTACTATATTAGCAAAACCTTAGTGGACGCCGAAACACGGTATCCGCACCTTGAAAAATTAGCATTGGCACTGGTCGTAGCTTCACGCAAGCTCCGGCCCTATTTTCAATGCCACCCCAGAAAAGTAGTAACGACCTTCCCACTGAGAAGCGTCTTGCACAAGCCTGAACTGTCGGGCAGGCTCGCCAGATGGGCCATAGAGCTCAGTGAGCACGACATTGCATATCACCCGAGAACGGCCATTAAGTCGCAGGTACTTGCCGACTTCATAGCCGATTTTAGCACAGAAATACTGCCAGAGGCGGAAGCGGAGGCACACCATACCGCCCCTCACGCCGACTTATGGACTCTGCACACCGACGACGCCGCTAACGCCTCGGGATCAGGAATGGGACTGGTTCTTGAGGTCCCTACAGGCGAAACAATTCGCCAGTCCGTGCGGTGCCCCGAAATGACTAACAACGAGGCCGAGTACGAGGCCGTCATTGTAGGTATAAAACTAGCCGCCAAATACGGGGCTCGACGAATCATCCTCCGCTGCGACTCCCAACTCGTAGTAAACCAGGTCACTGGGACTTACCAAATCAAGGAGCAGAGATTACAGAAATACCTGTCAGAAATCCACAAATTAATGGCCGAGTTCGACGAATGCCGCTTCGAGCAAATTCTGAGGGCACGGAATGCCGAAGCAGACGGCCTAGCGAAGTTGGCCGCAGCCACTAAAAACTTCGACAAAGAAAGCGTGGTCACCCTCCTCCATTCAGCCATTGATCACACAGAGGTATTTTCATTAAATTTAACTTGGTACTGGCACAACCAATTTGTGTCCTATCTGCAGGACGGTGCACTCCCACCCGACAAAAAAGAAGCAACGAAGCTCCGCGTACAGGCCGCCAGATACTGTCTAATAAACCGCGAGCTCTACAAAAGGACGTTTGGCGAACCCCTAGCCAAGTGCCTGGGGCCGCATCAAATGAGACCAGTGCTAGAAGAGGTACACGAGGGTCACTGCGGTGCCCACACAGGCAACCGCGCCCTCGTATGTTATTTAATACGAGCTGTTTACTACTGGCCCACCATGAAGAAGGAAGCAGCGGAATACGTTCGCCAATGCGAACAATGCCAGAAATACGCCCCCATGATACACCAACTAGGAGAGCCTCTCCACTCAGTTACTTCCCCATGGCCTTTCATCAAATGGGGAATGGACATAGTCGGTCCCCTGACAGCAGGGCGAGGTAAGGTACGATTTCTATTGGTTTTAACTGACTACTTCTCCAAGTGGGTGGAAGCAGGTGCGTATGCCCAAATACACGAACAAGAAGTCATCGCCTTCATATGGAAGAATATCATCTGCCGCTTCGGCATCCCCAAAGAAATTAGTTGTGACAACGGACGACAATTTGTCGGACAAAAGACAACAGAGTTCTTCGACAAATGGCACATTAAGCGGATACTCTCCACGCCATATCACCCCGCTGCCAACGGCCAAGCGGAATCCTCCAACAAAGCAATACTGAACATGCTGAAGAAGAAACTCGAAGAAGCCAAAGGGCAATCGCCCGAACTGCCGCCGGAAATATTGTGGGCGCACTGAACCACGCCAAAATCCAGTATTGGAGAAACGCCGTACTCGCTGGTCTACGGAACCAACACAGTTATACCATTCGAAATCGGCAAACCCAGCCTGAGGTATTCACATACCAGCGGAACGGAGAACGACACAAGCAGGCTTCAAGACCTTGACGAGACCGAGGAAAGAAAGGAAATGGCCCACATAAGAATGGTGGCCCAGAAACAACAGGTTGAAAGATACTACAACAGAAGAACCAAAGTAAGATCACTCAAAGTAGGAGACTACGTCCTCAAGGCCAAAACAATGGCATCAAAGGACCCCAGCGAAGGAAAACTGGCACCAATTGGGACGGACCCTACAAAATTACGGCAACAGCAGGAAAGGGAGCTTTTCAACTAGAAACAATGGAGGGAAAAACTCTCCAAAACAATTAGAACGCCGCCCACCTCAAGTATTTCTATTTCTAAAAAGGCGTTCCCCGAGTCGTACTCTTTTTCCCTTACCCGAGTTTTGTCCAAATCGGGTTTTCTCGGAAAGGTTTTTAACGAGGCGATGAAGGGAACACTTGGAGATATTTGCGGAGCGAGTTTATTATACCAGCCACTCCATTAATTCTCCTGGCTGGCATAACAAAGGGACCGACTAGCAACATCTCCAATGTATGAAAGGCTACGACCATCTCCAATGTACGAAAGGCTACGACCATCTCCAATGTATGAAAGGCTACGGCCATCTCCAATATACGAAAGGCTACGACCATCTCCAATGTATGAAAGGCGACGACCATCTCCAATGTACGAAAGGCTACGGCCATCTCCAATGTACGAAAGGCTATGGCCATCTCCAATGTATGAAAGGCTACGACCATCTCCAATGTATGAAAGGCTACAACCATCTCCAATGTATGAAAGGCTACATCTCCAATGTATGAAAGGCTACGGCCATCTCCAATGTATGAAAGTCTACGACCATCTCCAATGTATGAAAGGCCATCATCGTCAACAAGTCGACCCAGCTCGACTACGACAAACAAGGACTCGATGACAGTCGAAGTCACATGCATGGCCAAGGCCATTTCCGACGTGCAAATGGCTAAGGCCACTGTCGTTAACAAGTCGACCCAGCTCGACTACGACAAACAGGGACTCAACGATAGTCGAAGTCACATGCATGGCCAAGGCCATTTCCGACGTGCAAATGGCTAAGGCCATTGTCGTCAATAAGTCAACCCGGCTCGACTACGACAAGCAAAGTAATGCCACTGCTTGGCGTCGAAGCCGTCTCACGTCGAAGGTTAACGAAAACGACGTCCGAAAAACACACGTAGAACCTTACAAAATAGGCAAACATCCGCTCTACGGAGACAAAAATACCAAAAATAGAGGTCAAATTGACTCGGGAAAGAGGAACAACGAAGTATAACTTTCATTATCAGAGGAAAACATACATATACAAAAGAATTTATCTACATCTCCAAATACCGTGAAGCAAAATAAATACGTCCCCTAATAGGGCCCCCCATCTTGACCGCCACCGCAGCCGGCCTGAAAAGCCACAGAGATCCAGGACCATGAACCTATACAATTGATATCCTTGGAGGTATAACCCACATGATCTGGGTAATCGGAACTGTACCCACAGGCCTAAGGGCAACCCGAGCTATACGTCGTTGATCCTGGACCTCCGCCTCTGAAGCACGACCTGCAGCTAAGAGCTCCTCGAAAACGACTAGCCTAACTTTAGCATACACCCACATCTCCCGCGCCTCGCTATGCGCGTCCTCATCAGATCTGGGCGTCACTGACTGTTTAAGGTCTTCGACCTCAGCCGCCTTGGCATCAAGCTCAGTGGTCAGGGCAGTGACCTTAGCTCGTAAATCGGCAGCCTCCGCTGCTACCCCACGACCAAGCTCCAGCTCCTCCTCCTTAGACTGGAGAAGAGTCTCCAGCTCAATTTTTCGAGCCAAGACGGCCATTAGATGATCGTCGACTTGCTCCAGCTTGTCCACCCTCCGCCTCAGCTGGGCCTCCGACTGCTCCAGGCCCTCACGAAAAACCCTAAATTCAGGGTCCTGCTTAAGAAGGTTCGCCAGCACTTGGTGTTTGGCACGGCATCGCCGGTACTTCTTCACCACTTTATTAAAAGTGGCGGCCTTATTTTGCGCTCGCCATCCCCTCTCTACCTCCAAAATGAGGGTTTAAAGAAAAGGAAAAAGAAAAACATGTCAGTATACATCGAGGTAAACCCTACGACATGTATAGAAATCAGAAATAAACCTGCAAGGCCGCGCCAGCAACCTCCGAGACAATTCCCTGTTGCTAACTTCCTGTAGCGTCTCACGCTCAGCGGCCGCACATAACAGAGTTATGTCTGAGGCGGCCTCTTCACTGTGCTGCAATAGGTCGTACCCGCCGGGGATCAAAATTCGACGGTTGGATCTGCCCGCCGTCATCCCCATGCGGGCCGAATCTCTCGCTTGGGCCTCTGCATCCGCAAAGGCAACCTCAGGGTCCTCCCTCTCCACGCCGCCCGTTTCTTCAGCGGCGGCCAACGACCCACTCTCAGAAGCGCGTGAAGGGGCAGACTCAAGTGTCGTCCTTCCTTCGGTGGCCAACCTCCCCGAACAGATGGCATCGACCATAAAAACTGGTCCTGATCCCCTACGGGGTTCGCCCGCCATCTCGTCCGCTGTGGATTTTCCCTTGCCAATTATTAATCGACGTCTCTTCCTTTCCGGTGGCTTCTCTCCCTCGGAAGCCTCCTCCACAGGCCGCGAAAAGGGTAGCGATGGGGTATCTTCATCTATAGGAGCAGCCATTGGCGTAACCTCAGGCTGAGGGGCCTCCAAAACGCCATCACTAGGCGAGCCACAGGGTACGCACTCATCGGCGGAGTCAGCCCCCCGCCACGTCAAGTGTGACGACGCTCTTCTTCTTCCTCCTCTTCCTGGGAACACTCCTGCCTGCCAACGTAAATAAGTCAGGTAACAAGTTCTAAGGGAACCTCCAACTCATATACCAAAGAGTTACCTCGAGGGCCGTATCGTTCAAGAAATGCATCCCATGTGCGACTCTCCTCTGCGTAGGGGATTATTCTCTCCACCCACGACTTAATGTCCTCAATGAACCGAGGTGGAGAGGCCCTCACTGTAAAAAAAAAAAAGAGAAGTGAGGAAAAAAAAAGGTAAAAGGAATCGCTATGGCCGCACGACTAAGATCAAAGCAGCCCTAAAATGACACAAATAAAAGCACTTAAGTTTTGGGTTCCAACATTCCGGGAAACCCTCAGGATTCGACACCAGGTGCTCCGTCCTGATGTAGAAATATCTATGCAAAAAGCGACGGTTGGCCTTGTCGTCGACTCTTACAACCAAGCATTTCGTGCCACGGATTTTCAGTTGTAGCGTGGTACCCCTCAGGTAACCAGCACTAAACAACTGTAAAAGGTGGTGTACAGAAACGTCGCACCCGACCCTGGCTGAGTAAGTGGTGAGAAGACGGCACACCTTCAATGTGTAAGGAGTGAGCTGAGCCGGGCATACATTGTAGAAGCAGCAAAGCTCCTCCATCAAGGGATAGATTGGAAGAGTATAACCTATCAGAAATGGGTATTCGTAGAACGCGTAATCCCCTGGCCGGTGCACATTGACACAGTCCTCTCCAGTCGGCGTCATCTCCACATAGTCGGAAACATTTCTCGAAGATCGTCCAAGTGAGGTTGCAACAACTCATTACGTTCCCAGGGAAGGTCTGGGCTCCTGGTGGAGAAATCCCTACGGGCATGCATCTCTTTTGTGAGAAGGTTGTCCACACTAAGGGGAACGAGGGCTTTATCCGCCTTCTTCCCGTCACCACCAGAGGATGACAGAACCCTAGGCGGTGCATCGCTTTTAGTTCCCTTACTGCTTTGTCCGCATTTAACCATGATGTTCTCTAAAGGGGTGTAGAGCTCTAATGGTAATAATCATGGTTTCAAAGAGAGCTGAAAAGTCTTAATCAAAGTAGCGGTTGTTAGAACAAAAAGATGAGAAAAGGAAGCAAGGAAAATCCAAAGGTTCGAAAGATGCAACATATTGAATCCCCCCACTATTTATAGGGCTAAAATATACGAAAATCGAAGAGTCACGATCCGAAAAGGACACAGGAAATCAAAACATCACATCACCACCTGAACTGCCTCGGGAGCAAGTGTAATCATGACGCATGCAGAGGATGACGTCATTTCAAAAAGATAGTCACGCGTCAGCGACTCGATAACGCCATATATCTAATCTCGCTCACACCAACGCCTCCATAGTAAGTGCAAATTTTCCAAAGGCATGTTCTGCACGTCCGCTCATTGAAGACGTCTGTTGAATACGCCTCCAACGAGCGGAGGGACTAACTGTATGAGGTCAAATTTGACTCTACACGCTCCTATTTTGAAGGGTACGCCCAGTAAAGCATACGCCTATTGAAGTAAAGGCACGGCCTGGACGTGAGGGTAATTGCGACGTCGGCTAAGACCAAACGCCCTCGTTATGCGGACGTCAAGTATATCTTGTACGTCTTGTAATTCGTTTAATAAAGGTCTCCTATTATATAAAGGAGACCTCCTCATTGTAATAGGCATCAGTGTTATTCTCGAATAATATAAATCTCTCTACTTTCTCTCTCTAACTACTATCTTCTCTCGAGTTCTTGCTATTATCTCTCATTAGTAGATCTACAAAAATAACCGCATCCTGTTAATCTCTAGATATATTATATTTGATTACGATTTACCCTCCTTTGTATTATTTGATTGTTTTTAGCTTAACAAAGTATATCTCTCACTTTTTGAGTTAAACAATAGTCATAACTTGAAAGCGAGTACAGATGTAACCACTTCGTATAAGGAAAGTTTATCAAAGGAATTTAGGCTAAATTTACCTGTGCTAATAATTTTGGTCGGATTCTTGAGATTTTTGATGGGGTACAAGGTTGTGCAACAGTTGGCCCACGGCAACGGGGACAAAATCAGTAATACACATTATTTTTGGTAATTTAGTTAAATTAGAGTTTTTACTAAATGTTTACCATTTGTCTTTCAATTTATTTTCTTGCTCCGCTTGGGAGGAGAAGAGGATTCTCCTTTTGATTTGAGTAACCTATGTGCGATGACAAAACTTAACTTGGTGGATAATAGATAGAATCTGTAATATATAGAATATTCCACGATATTAAAAATATAATTTATCCCTTTTTAGACATCTCATTGACAAGTTCGGATGGAAATATTTACAGGTAAAAAGGAAAGTTGAACTTTCATAACTGATGGATTCCAAAGAATCAAACAAGTGCTCATACGCAGAAAAAATGAAGGCTGCAATGCAACTCAAACGGTGTGATAGGCAAAGCCAAATATCTACTCATAGAAGGGAAGCGTTGTTGCTATCGCGACGTATAAGAAGACAAGATTCTGCAAAGCACAACCTTATTCAAAGTCCGATTGTTGATATCCCAGAGTATTGGAACAAAGCACGATTTATGAAACAAACTGCTCTTACCGTACAAGAACCTCCTTCCCTTCCGGTATTGCAGTCATATTTATACACCATATATATTATTAATACAACGATGCTTATGTATTTAATTTGTTTGGAGACTTAATTAGTATGATATGTTATTTATCTCATATGTGCCTATAAACTACACTACTCAAATACTATGTGGTCTATTGCACTCTATTTTGCACCTACTAAGGCTTCACTGTACGCTTTTAAAAGTCTTTGTTATTTTGTTTAGCAACTGCCACCCATCAGGTTTGCACGATTACATCGCGGGATAATTTAGAAAAAGGAAAGATTATATTGGATCTCTCAGGTTAGATGTCTTATCTTTCGGTAGTATTGGATATGATGTTTCTGTATCAACTTGAGTGCTCTACATCCATCATTTTTCAGTGCTTTATAGAAGTGCCTAATTCTGTTCAATGGCAAGATAGATAAGCCACTTTACAAGTCACACGTTGTGTCCAACATTATAATGGCTAAAGATGTCTGTTATGAAATACTTGCAGTGCCATTATTGTAGCACTTGGTTAGATGCCTTTTGAGTCTTCAATAGCTAAAAGTGGTGCTATTTCGAAAGTTAATATCTTGGCTTAGATAGCTTCATATTTGTTGAGGCAATGGCCATCAAATTAAATGATCAACAGTCCATGTTCCCCAAGTTTACATAACAAGATTCAAGGATGTAAACAATATTTATCAACTACATAGTTTTATCATGAATGAAGTCCCATAAAACTTGTGAGTCAATTCAATGTGCATGTGCTAGAGTCCTGATTGTTAGCTTAAACTTGATTAGCTGTTTGTCGCTTGTTGGATCCAAATACGACAAAAGCTGGTGAGCAAGTCCAATAGCAATTCTAAAAGTGTTACATATGTGATTGTCACACCTCCTTTTGGCGCG
>MDKF010102957.1:0-11253 GCA_026770625.1 Nicotiana glauca | reverse complement strand
TTGTTCTCCAGGTGGACGCCTGACTTCAACTATCTTCAACTATTGTTCCTTTTTCTCCAGGTGGACGCCTGACTTTAAAAATTTACAACTATTTTTCTTGGTCTCTAGGTGGACGACTGACTTCAACTATCTTCAACTATTGTTCCTTGTTCTCCAGGTGGACGCCTGACTTCAACTATCTTCAACTATTGTTCCTTGCTCTCCGGGTGGACACCTGACTTCAACTATCTTCAACTATTGTTCCTTGTTTTCCAGGTAGACGCCTGACTTCAAAAATTTACAACTATAGTTCCTTGTTCTCTAGGTGGACGCTTCAACTATCTTCAACTATTGTTCCTTGCTATCCAGGTGGATGCCTGACTTCAACTATCTACAACAATTGTTCCTTGTCGACACCTGACTTCAAAAATCTACAATTATTGTTCCTTGTTCTCCAGGTGGACGCCTGACTTCAACTATCTTCAACTATTGTTCCTTGCTCTCCGGGTGGACGCCTGACTTCAACTATCTTCAACTATTGTTCCTTGTTCTCCAGGTGGACGCCTGATTCAACTAGCTTTAACTATTGTTCCTTGTTCTCCAGGTGGACGCCTGATTTCAAAAAATTACAACTATTGTTCCTTGTTCTCTTTGTGTACGCCTGACTTCAACTATCATCAACTATTGTTCCTTCTTCTCCAGGTGGACGCCTGACTTCAACTATCTTCAACTATTGTTCCTTGTTCTCCAGGTGGACACCTGACTTCAACTATCTTCAACTGTTGTTCCTTGTTCTCCAGGTGGACGCCTGACTTCAAATATCTTCAACTATTGTTCCTTGTTCTCCAGGTGTACGCCTGACTTCAAATATCTTCAACTATTGTTACATTTTCTCCAGGTGGATGCCTGACTTCAAAAATTTACAACTATTGTTTCTTGTTCTCTAGGTGGACGCCTGACTTTAACTATCTTAAACTACTGTTCCTTGTTCTCCAAGTGGACGCCTGACTTCAATTATCTTCAACTATTGTTCCTTGTTCTCTGAGTGGACACATGACTTCAACTATCTTCAACTATTGTTCCTTGTTCTCCAGGTGGACGCCTGACTTCAAAAATTTACAACTATCCTGACTTCAAAAATTTACAACTATTGTTCCTTGTTCTCTAGGTGGACACTTCAACTATCTTCAACTATTGTTCCTTGTTCTCTAGGTGGACGTTTGACTTTAACTATCTTCAACTACTGTTCCTTGTTCTCCAGGTGGACGCCTTACTTTAACTATCTTCAACTATTATTCCATGTTCTCCGGGTGGACACCTGACTTCCAGTATCTTCAACTATTGTTCCTTGTTCTCCAGGTGGACGCTTGACTTCAAAAATTTACAACTATTGTTCCTTGTTCTCCAGGTGGACGCCTGACTTCAACTATCTTCAACTATTGTTCCTTGTTCTCCGGGTGGACGCCTGACTTCAACTATTATCAACTATTGTTCCTTGTTCTCCAGGTTGACACCTGACTTCAACTATCTTCAACTATTGTTCGTTGTTCTCCAGGTGGACGCCTAACTTCAACTATCTTCAACTATTGTTCCTTGTTCTCCGAGTGGATGCCTAACTTCAACTATTGTTCCTTATTCTCCAGGTGGATGCCTAACTTCAACTATCAACAACTATTGTTTCTTGTTTTCCAGGTGGATGCCTGACTTCAAAATTTACAACTATTATTCCTTGTTCTCCAGGTGGACGCCTGACTTCAAAAATCAACAACTATTGTTCCTTGTCCTCCAGGTGGACGCCTGATTCAATAAGCTTCGACTATTGTTCCTTGTTCTCCAAGTAGACGCCTGATTTCAAAAAATTACAACTATTGTTCCTTGTTCTCTTGGTGTACGCCTGACTTCAACTATCTTCAACTATTGTTCCTTGTTATCCAGGTGGATGCCTGAATTCAACTATCTACAACAATTGTTCCTTTTCCACCAGGTGGACACCTGACTTCAAAAATCTACAATTATTGTTCCTTGTTCTCCAGATGGATGCCTGACTTCAACTATCTTCAACTATTGTTCCTTGTTCTCCGGGTGTACGCCTGACCTCAACTATCTTCAACTATTGTTCCTTGTTCTCCAGGTGGACACCTGACTTCAACTATCTTCAACTATTGTTCGTTGTTCTCCAGGTGGACGCCTGACTTCAACTATCTTCAACTATTGTTCCTTGTTCTCCCGGTGGATGCCTAACTTCAACTATCTTCAACTATTGTTTCTTGTTCTCCAGGTGGACGCGTGACTTCAAAAATCTACCACTATTGTTCCTTGTTCTCCAGGTGGACGCCTGATTCAACTAGCTTCAACTATTGTTCCTTGTTCTCCAGGTGGACGCCTGATTTCAGAAATTTACAACTATTGTTTTTTGTTCTCTTGGTGTACGCCTGACTTCAACTATCTTCAACTATTGTTCCTTGTTCTCCAGGTGGATGCCTGACTTCAACTATCTACAACTATTGTTCCTTTTCCTCCAGGTGGACACCTGACTTCAAAAATCTACAATTATTGTTCTTTGTTCTCCTGGTGGACGCCTGACTTCAACTATCCTCAACTATTGTTCCTCTTTCTCCAGGTGGATGCCTAACTTCAACTATCTTCAATTATTGTTCCTTGTTCTCCAGGTGGACACCTAACTTCAACTATCTTCAACTATTGTTCCTTGTTCTCTAGGTGGATGCCTGACTTCAACTATCTTCAACTATTGTTCCTTATTCTCCTGGTGGACGCATGGCTTGAACTAATTTCAACTATTGTTCCTTGTTCTCCAGGTGGACGCCTGACTTCAACTATCTACAACTATTGTTCCTTGTTCTCCAGGTGAACTCCTGACTTCAAAATCTACAACTATTGTTCCTTGTTCTCTAGGTGGACGCCTGACTTCGAAAATCTACAACTATTGTTCCTTGTTCTCCTGGTAGACGCCTGATTCAACCAGCTTCAACTATTGTTCCTTGTTCTCCAGGTGGACGCCTGACTTCAATTATCTTCAACTATTGTTCCTTGTTCTCCAGGTGGACGCCTGACTTCAAAAATTTACAACTATTGTTCCTTGTTCTCTAGGTGGACACTTCAACTATCTTTAACTATTGTTCCTTGTTCTCTAGGTGGACGCCTGACTTCAACTATCTTTAACTATTGTTTCGTGTTCTCAAGGTGGACTCCTGAATTTAACTATCTTCAACTATTGTTCCTTGTTCTCCGGGTGGACACTTGATTTCAACTATCTTCAACTATTTTTCCTTGTTCTCCAGGACGACGCCTGACTTCAAAAATTTACAACTATTATTCCTTATTCTCTAGGTGGACGCCTGACTTCAACTATCTTCAACTATTGTTCGTTGTTCTCCATGTGGACGCCTGACTTCAAATATCTTCAACTATTATTCCTTGTTCTCCGGGTGGACACCTGACTTCAACTATCTTCAACTATTGTTCCTTGTTCTCCAGTGGGCGCCTGACTTCAAAAATTTACAACTATTGTTCCTTGTTCTCTAGGTGGACGCCTGACTTCAACTATCTTCAACTATTGTTCCTTGTTCTCCGGGTGGACGCCTGACTTCAACTATCTTCAACTATTGTTCCTTTTTCTCCAGCTGGACACCTGACTTCAACTATCTTCAACTATTGTTTGTTGTTCTCCAGGTGGACGCCTGACTTCAACTATCTTCAACTATTGTTCCTTGTTCTGTAGGTGGACGCATAACTTCAACTATCTTCGACTATTGTTCCTTGTTCTCCAGGTGGACGACTGACTTCGACTATCTACAACTATTGTTCCTTGTTTTCCAGGTGGATGCCTGACTTCAAAATCTACAACTATTGTTCCTTGTTCTCTAGGTGGACGCCTGACTTCAACTAGCTTCAACTATTGTTCCTTATTCTCCATGTGGACGCCTGATTTCAAAAATTTAAGACTATTGTTCCTTGTTCTCTTGGTGTACGCCTGACTTCAACTATCTCCAACTATTGTTCCTTGTTCTCTAGGTGGACACCTGAATTCAACTATCTTTAACTATTGTTCCTTGTTCTCCAGGTGGATGCCTGACTTCAACTATCTTCAACTATTATTCCTTATTCTCCGGGTGGACTCCTGACTTCAAATATTTTCCACTATTGTTCTTTGTTCTCCAGGTGGACGCCTGACTTCAACTATCTACAACTATTGTTCCTTGTTGTCCAGGTGGACGCTTGACTTCAAAATCTACAACTATTGTTCCTTGTTCTCAAGGTGGACGCCTGACTTCAAAAATCTGCAACTATTGTTCCTTGTTCTCCAGGTGGACGCCTGATTCAACCAGCTTCAACTATTGTTCCTTGTTCTCCTGGTGGACGCCTGACTTCAATTATCTTCAACTATTGTTCCTTGTTCTCTAGGTGGACGCCTGACTTCAAAATCTACAACTATTGTTCATTGTTCTCCAGGTGGACACTTCAACTATCTTCAACTATTGTTCCTTGTTCTCTAGGTGGACGCCTGACTTCAAAAATCTACAACTATAGTTCCTTATTCTCCACGTGGACGCCTAATTCAACTAGCTTCAACTATTGTTCCTTGTTCTCCAGGTGGACGCCTGATTTAAAAAATATACAACTATTGTTCCTTGTTCTCTTGGTGTACGCCTGACTTCAACTTTCTTCATCTATTGTTCCTTGTTCTCCAGGTGGATGCCTGACTTCAAAAATCTACAGCTATTATTCCTTGTTCTCTAGGTGGACGCCTGACTTCAAAAATCTACCACTATTGTTCCTTGTTCTTCAGGTGGATGCCTGACTTCAAAATCTACAACTATTGTTCCTTGTTCTCCTGGTAGACGCCTGACTTCAAAATCTACAACTATTATTCCTTGTTCTCCAGGAGGACGCCTGACTTCAAAATCTACAACTGTTGTTCCTTGTTCTCCATGTGGATGCCTAACTTCCAATTATCTTTAACAATTGTTCCTTGTTCTCCAGGTGTACGCCTGACTTCAACTATCTTCTACTATTGTTCCTTGTTCTCCAGGTGGACGCCTGACTTCAAAATCTACAACTATTGTTCCTTGTTCTCCAGGTGGACGCCTGACTTCAAAATCTACAACTATTGTTCCTTGTTCTCCAGGTGGATGCCTCACTTCAAAATATACAACTGTTCTTCCTTGTTCTCCATGTGGACGCCTCACTTCAACTTTCTTGAACTATTGTTCCGTGTTCTCCAGGTGCACGCCTGACTTCAACTAACTTCAACTATTATTCCTTGTTCTCCAGGTGGACGCCTGGCTTCAACTATCTTCAACTATTATTCCTTGGTCGTCGGTGGACGCCTGACTTCAAAATCTACAACTGTTGTTCCTTGTTCTTCAGGTGGATGCCTGACTTCAAAAATCTACAACTGTTGTTCCTAGTTCTCCAGGTGGATGCCTGATTCAACTAGCTTCAACTATTGTTCCTTGTTCTTCAGGTGGACGCCTGACTTCAACTATCATCAACTATAGTGCCTTGTTCTCCGTGTGTCTCCTGACTTCAACTATCTTTAACTATTGTTCCTTGTTCTCCATGTGGACATCTGATTCAACTAGCTTCAACTATTGTTCCTTGTTCTCCAGGTGGACGCCTGATTTCAAAATTTACAACTATTGTTCCTTGTTCTCTTGGTGTACGCCTGACTTCAAATATCTTCAACTATTGTTCCTTGTTCTCCAGGTGGATGCCTGACTTGAACTATCTACAACTATTCTTCCTTTTCCTCCAGGTGGACACCTGACATCAAAAATCTACAATTATTGTTCTTTGTTCTCCAGGTAGACGCCTGACTTCAACTATCTTCAACTATTGTTCCTCTTTCTCCAGGTGGACGCCTGACTTCAACTATCTTCAACTATTGTTCCTTGTTCTCCAGGTAGACACCTGACTTCAACTATCTTCAACTATTGTTCCTTGTTCTCCAGGTAGATGCCTGACTTCAACTATCTTCAACTATTGTTCCTTATTCTCCTGGTGGACGCCTGGCTTGAACTACTTTCAACTATTGTTCCTTGTTCTCCAGGTGGACTCGTGACTTCAAAATCTACAACTATAGTTCCTTGTTCTCTAGGTGGACGCCTAACTTCGAAAATCTACAACTATTGTTCCTTGTTCTCCAGGTGGATGCCTGATTCAACCAGCATCAACTATTGTTCCTTGTTCTCCAGGTGGACGCCTGACTTCAATTATCTTCAACTATTTTTCCTTATTCTCCAAGTGGACGCCTGACTTCAAAAATTTACAACTATTATTCCTTGTTCTCTAGGTGAACACTTCAACTATCTTCAATTATTGTTCCTTGTTCTCTAGGTGGACGCCTGACTTCAACTATCTTCAACTATTGTTTCGTGTTCTCCAGGTGGACGCCTGACTTTAACTATCTTCAACTATTGTTCCTTGCTCTCCGGGTGGTCACCTGATTTCAACTATCTTCAACTATTGTTCCTTGTTCTCCAGGAGGACGCCTGACTTAAAAAATTTACAACTATTATTCCTTGTTCTCGAGGTGGACATTAAAATATCTTCAACTATAGTTCCTTGTTCTCTAGATGGACGCCTGACTTCAACTATCTTCAACTATTGTTCCTTGTTCTTCAGGTGGACGCCTGACTTCAACTATCTTCAACTATTATTCCTTGTTCTCCAGGTGGACACCTGACTTCAACTATCTTCAACTATTGTTCCTTGTTCTCCAGTGGACGCCTGACTTCAATAATTTACAACTATTATTCCTTGTTCTCCAGGTGGACGCCTGACTTCAACTATCTTCAACTATTGTTCTTTGTTCTCCAGGTGGACGCCCGACTTCAACAATCTTCAACTATTGTTCCTTGTTCTCCAGGTGGACACCTGACTTCAACTATCTTCAACTATTGTTTGTTGTTCTCCAGGTGGACGCCTGACTTCAACTATCTTCAACTATTGTTCCTTGTTCTCCGGGTGGGCGCATAACTTCAACTATCTTCAACTATTGTTCCTTGTTCTCCAGGTGGACGCCTGACTTCAACTATCTACAACTATTGTTCCTTGTTTTCCAGGTGGATGCCTTACTTTAAAATCTACAACTATTGTTCCTTGTTCTCTAGGTGGACGCCTGACTTCAACTAGCTTCAACTATTGTTAATTGTTCTGAAGGTGGACGCCTGATTTCAAAAATTTACAACTATTGTTCCTTGTTCTCCATGTGTACGCCTGACTTCAAATATCTTCAACTATTGTTCCTTTTTCTCCAGGTGGACGCCTAAATTCAACTATCTTCAACTATTGTTCCTTGTTCTTCAGGTGGACGCCTGACTTCAACTATCTTCAACTATTGTTCCTTATTCTCTGGGTGGACGCCTGACTTGAACTCTTTTCAACTTTTGTTCTTTGTTCTCCAGGTGGACGCCTGACTTCAACTATCTACAACTATTGTTCCATGTTCTCCAGGTGGACGCTTGACTTCAAAATCTACAACTATTGTTCCTAGTTCTCAAGGTCGACGCCTGACTTCAAAAATCTACAACTATTGTTCCTTGTTCTCCAGGTGGACTCCTGATTTAACTATTGTTTCTTGTTCTCCAGGTGGACGCCTGACTTCAATTATCTTAAACTATTGTTCCTTGTTCTCTAGGTAGACGCCTGACTTCAAAATCTACAACTATTGTTCGTTGTTCTCCAGGTGGACACTTCAACTATCTTCAACTATTGTTCCTTGTTCTCTAGGTAGACGCCTGACTTCAAAAATCTACAACTATTGTTCCTTGTTCTCCAGGTGGACGCCTGATTCAACTAGCTTCAACTATTGTTCCTTGTTCTCCAGGTGGACGCCTGATTTAAAAATTTACAACTATTGTTCCTTGTTCTCTTGGTGTACGCCTGATTTCAACTATCTTCAACTATTGTTCCTTGTTCTCCAGGTGGACGCCTGACATTAAAAATCTACAGCTATTATTCCTTGTTCTCCAGGTGGACGCCTGACTTCAAAAATCTACCACTATTGTTCCTTGTTCTCCAGGTGGACGCCTGACTTCAAAATCTACAACTATTATTCCTTGTTCTCCAGGAGGACGCCTGACTTCAAAATCTACAATTGTTGTTCCTTGTTCTCCATGTGGACGCCTGACTTCCAATTATCTTTAACAATTGTTCCTTGTTCTCCAGGTGGACGCCTGACTTCAACTATCTTCTACTATTGTTCCATGTTCTCCAGGTGGACGCCTGACTTCAAAATCTACAACTATTATTCCTTGTTCTCCAGGTGGATGCCTCACTTCAAAATATACAACTGTTCTTTCTTGTTCTCTACGTGGACGCCTCACTTCAACTTTCTTGAACTATTGTTCCGTGTTCTCCAGGTGCACGCCTGACTTCAACTAACTTCAACTATTGTTCCTTGTTCTCCAGGTGGACGCCTGACTTGAAAAATTAACAACTATTGTTCCTTGTTCTCCAGGTGGATGCCTGGCTTCAACTATCTTCATATTATTCCTTGGTCTTCGGGTGGATGCCTAACTTCAAAATCTACAACTATTGTTCCTTGTTCTTCAGGTGGATGCCTGACTTCAAAAATCTACAACTGTTGTTCCTAGTTCTCCAGGTGGACGCCTGATTCAACTAGCTTCAACTATTGTTCCTTGTTCTCCAGGTGGACGCCTGACTTCAAAAATTTACAACTATTGTTCCTTGTTCTCCAGGTGGACGCCTGACTTCAACTATCATCAACTATAGTGCCTTGTTCTCCGTGTGTCTCCTGACTTCAACTATTGTTCCTTGTTCTCCAGGTGGACACCTGTCTTCAACTATCTTCTACTATTGTTCCTTGTTCTCCAGGTGGACGCCTGACTTCAACTATCTTCAACTATTCTTCCTTGTTCTCCGGGTGGACGCCTGACTTCAACTATCTTCAACTATCTTCAACTATTGTTCCTTGTTCTCCAGGTGGACGCCTGACTTCAACTATCTACAACTATTATTCCTTTTTCTCCAGGTGGATGCCTGACTTCAACCAGCTTCAACTATTGTTCCTTGTTCTCCAGGTGGACGCCTGACTTCAAAAATTTAAAACTATTGTTCCTTGTTCTCCAGTTGGACGCCTGACTTCAACAATCTTCAACTATTGTTCCTTGTTCTCCAAGTGGACGCCTGACTTCAACTATGTACAACTATTGTTCCTTGTCCTCCCTGACTTCAAAAATCTACAATTATTGTTCCTTGTTCTCCTGGTGGACGCCTGACTTCAACTATCTTCGACTATTGTTCCTTGTTCTCTAGGTGGATGCCTGACTTCAACTATCTTCAACTATTATTCCTTGTTCTCCAGGTGGACACCTAACTTCAACTATCTTCAACTATTATTCCTTGTTCTGGAGGTGGACGCCTGACTTCAAATATCTTCAACTATTGTTCCTTGTTCTCCGGGTGGACGCCTGACTTCAACTATCTTCAACTATTGTTCCTCCTTCTCCAGGTGGACGCTTGATTTCAACTATCTTCAACTATTGTTCCTTGTTCTCCAGGTGGACGCTTGACTTCTAAATCTACAGCTATTTTTCCTTGTTCTCCAGGTGGACGCCTGACTTCAAAAATCTACAACAATTGTTCCTTGTTTTCCAGGTGGAATCCTGATTCAACTAGCTTCAACTATTGTTCCTTGTTCTCCAGGCGGACGCCTGACTTCAATTATCTTCAACAATTGTTCCTTGTTCTCCAGGTGGACGACTGACTTCAAAATCTACAACTATTGTTCCTTGTTCTCCAGGTGAACGCTTGACTTCAAAAATCTACAGCTATTGTTCGTTTTCTCCAGGTGGACGCCTTACTTCAAAAATCTTCAACTATTGTTCCTTGTTCTCCAGGTGGACGCCTGACTTCAAAATCTACAACTGTTATTCCTTGTTCTCCGGGTGGATGCCTGACTTCCAAAATCCACAACTATTATTCCTTGTTCTCCAGGTGGACGCCTGACTTTAAAAATCTACAACTATTGTTCCTTGTTCTCCAGGTGGATGCCTGACTTCAAAAATCTACAACTATTATTCCATGTTCTCCATGTGGACGCCTGACTTCAAAATCTACAACTATTGTTCCTTGTTCTCAAGGTGGACGCCTGACTTCAACATCTACAACTGTTGTTCCTTGTTCTCCATGTGGACGTCTGACTTCCAATTATCATTAATAATTTTTCCTTGTTCTCCAGTTGGACGCCTGACATCAACTATCTTCTACTATTGTTCCTTGTTCTCCAGGAGGACGCCTGACTTCAACTATCTTCAACTATTGTTCCTTGTTCTCCAGGTGGACGCCTGACTTCAACTATCTTCAACGATTGTTCCTTATTCTCCGGGTGGACGCCTGACTTCAACTATCTTCAACTATTATTCCTTGTTCTCCAGGTGGATGCCTGGCTTCAACGATCTTCAACTATTGTTCCTTGTTCTCCAGGTGGACGCCAGACTTCAACTAGCTACATTTATAGTTCCTTGTTCTCCAGGTGGACACCTGACTTCAAAAATCTACAATTATTGTTCCTTGTTCTCCAGGTGTACGCCTGACTTCAACTATCTTCCACTATTGTTCCTTGTTTTCCAGGTGGATGCCTGACTTCAACTTTTTTGAGCTATTGTTCCGTGTTCTCCAGGTGCACGCCTGACTCTAACTATCTTCAACTATTTTTCCTTGTTCTCCAGGTGGACGCCTGACTTGAAAAATTTACAACTATTCTTCCTTGTTCTCCAGGTGGACGCCTGGCTTCAACTATCTTCAACTATTATTCCTTGGTCTTCTGGTGGATGCCTGACTTCAAAATCTACAACTATTGTTCCTTGTTCTCCAGGTGGATGCGTAACTTTAAAAATATACAACTGTTGTTCCTTGTTCTCCAGGTGGTCGCCTGATTCAACTAGCTTCAACTATTGTTCCTTGTTCTCCAGGTGGACGCCTGACTTCAAAAATTTACAACTATTGTTCCTTGTTCTCCAAGTGGACGCCTGACTTCAACTATCATCAACAATAGTTCCTTGTTCTCCGGGTGGACTCCTGACTTCAACTATCTTCAACTATTGTTCCTTCTCCAAGTGGACACCTCACTTCAACTATCTTAACCTATTGTTCCTTGTTCTCCGGGTGGACGCTTGACTTCAACTATCTTGAACTATTGTTCCTTGTTCTCCTGGTGGACGCCTGACTTTAACTATCTTCAACTATTGTTCCTTGTTCTCCAGGTGGACGCCTGACTTCAACTATCTT